>JACEII010000045.1:863603-919685 GCA_014332785.1 Antheraea mylitta
TGTCAATTTCTCGTAGTTTGAAATAACCAATACGTCGTGGGCTTGCGTGGCGATTATGTCCATACCTTTCATTCGGAACATGCCTATAGCCCTTCAGTGGATCTCTTAAAGGTTGGTGCGAGTGCGAACTACTTGTGGAATTTGATATAACAATAGCTCAGGTTTTAGGCACTCGAATCGAGTTAAATGAATAACTTAAAATTCTACAATAAGCCTGAAGATGTGAAAACCACAGTATGGAGGTAAACATCTTTCTAGCTCTTAATTTTAATTAACAATCTATCAACAAATATATAAACATTTGGTCTGGCAGTTCCACTAGGATGGCAATGCCCTTTCTATACTTAGCGTGTTTCATCATTAGTCGCATTGTCACATAATTTTAGGTTCCACTGTGACATAGTTGACCATTAGCTTTAATATAACTTGCTTCCTTAATAGAAATTGATATTTTCTTTGTTATTTAAATTAATTGTTGTAATTTAAATTATTGTCTTTGTTGTTTTCTAATACAAATATACTCGAAACTTATAGTTTTAGAATACTTTCAATATACGGTAACTATCTAGGATGACAGAATAATTTAAAGTTGAAACAAAATCAAGTTTCAAAATATTGTTTTCTCCATAGTTGCTCACAATCGAGGAAGCAATATAAACCACCCAGTTTATAATTCACTATAAAGGTAAGCCATTCCGTATTAAACTTAAATGCTTGATTTAGTCAGCCTTCATGTACATGGTAAGTAACTTTAAATAAAGTTATGTAATATTAATAGTGACTCAGATTCTTAATAGATTTTAGGAATTGCACGTATTACTAAATGAAATAATTATATTTAATTTTTGCACTTTCATTTATAACTCATATGAACATTTATAAATGAGTATTAATTGAAAAATAAAACAAATATACATTAATAGGAAAGTTACATTTCATAGAAATTATTGATTAGGGAGCCCGATAACAAGTTTCAGACACAAACAAAAGAAGAATAGTAATAAAGAGAAATTGACAACTTAAATGACCAACAAGTCTCTGTAGGAATCACTTGTGCCAAATAAGTCAAGACTAGTCATAGAAACACTTTTTTTTTTCGAACTGACTACGCTTGACCTAGCAAGATTTTAACAGCTTCACCGGACTACGATAGAAATACATTTACACTGACAAATACGGGAATAACATTATACTCTTTATAGCGTAAAGTCAACAAAACTCATGTCTTTATTTGTGCCTTAGCCTTACTTGACAGACATTAAATTTTTATAAATATTTGGCCTCGACAAATAATTTAAGGTGTACATAAACTTTCTTAAAAATGTATAATTATATAAAACTAATAAAAACGTTTCTAACATGTGTTGAACATAGTTGATTCTCTTTATATTCGACCTCAAAATATCTCATAGTAAAGAATATTGTGGCTAAAGATAATAAAATAGTATACCCATAAAAGGATATTGGCTATCAAAATCAAGAGTCGGAACAAAAGGATAGATTCTTAGCCATATATATAGCTTGAGATTAGTAGGTTAATTAAATAACTCATTTGTATAAATTATTATAATGTATCATCTAAATATTAACATGACACAGAAACTATGAATCGAACGATCAAATTTTGTATAGCTGTGTGAATTTAATCTTTATTTTAATCATTCTTCTATCCGTGGTGACTGAACTTCTGCTAAACGGTTGGACAGGTTTTTATGAAATTTGTGTGTGAACAAGTGGGGCCAAATATGTTCTAGATTCACAGTTGAAGCCGGTAGGTAGCGCTGCAGTTGAATTTTAAGTATTTTTTTATTATCAAGGCATCGTCCGCAGGTTCCACTAGTATATTATAAAATAAGGTAATTCGATATATATTATGATGAATCTATAGTAATATATTATTATAGTAACTTACAAAGTACCTCCCAGACATAGCAAAATAATCACAACGTTGACAAAAAATCGTAAAGCATATCTTCGAGATTTCTTCTTCTTCTTATGTTTTGTTTCATTAAGATCGGTAAACTCAAATATTGTTATAATTTTAATATCGTCGTGGCTTAGTTACGAGAGAAATTTAGATAAATAAATAGATTTAATACATACAGATGATTTTATCAGTCACTGTTATTTCTACATAATGTCCCACGCGGACGAATTCGCGGGCATAGCTCTATAATGTATAATAATAAAAATATCCCAATTAATATTTCAACGGATCATTAATCCGCTTTAAGCTTCAGAGAAATTAATATAACGATGTAACTATCAGATCCTACGTTAACAATTTTAAGTGTTAAAATATTGATTAATTTGTAGTAGGTAGAGTAATTAAAGTTCGTTCCTATAGAATTCTTCCATAAATGGTTAAACGTAATGGCTTTTGGAACGATACAGGTAGGATATACATCGGTAAATTCGATTTCATTCGTATCGTTATAGTTAGATACAATTGTAATTGTTATCGATTTGTTTCACGGAGCACGACTTGCTTCGTTACTCTAGTTCATCCGAGACCAGTTTATGCCACACCGAATTGTATAAACTATAAGCAGAACTTCAACAATCTCTGAATACATTAAAAGTTCATACAAAAGAATAATTTTCAAATTCCAAGCGTACCATTAGCGCTTTAACTTGAGGACTTTCAACTTTTTATTATGTACTCTGTTTATATAGTAAAAATGTTGAAAATTAGAAAAATATCCTGTAAAAGGAACAGTCTTATTCCGCGGTATAATACTTAAAAAGCATCGCTTACGTGACTAACAGCAAAACAGTACAGCACACGCCAGGGAATAGACGGTAGAGCTTCAACTTTCCTGGATTAAAACTAAGGAAGCTAGACACTAGAATTAATATTATTTCTTCGACGAGTAACATTCTAGTGTAACTTGTGACATAATATACATGTAAATAAAACAAATTTTTATCAGCATTTTTATTTGTGAATACAACTCACATTAGTTACCCTAAGCGATATGTAATTATATTATGTATAGTTTCGTTAGGACTTGACAGAAAATTACCATAACACCGAGTCGAATGTAAACGAGACGCGTTAATGACCGAGCGAAGAAAATCGCAGGAAGAAACTAGTCAAGTAAATTTGAGAACATTTGCGTGATGATTTCAAAAATATAACAGAAAATTTTACAACTTTAGTCTATAATAATATTATAAAGCTGGAGAATTTGTTTGGTTGAACGCGATAATCTCAGGCACTACTGGTCTGATTTGAAAGATAGCGTTAGATAGCTCATTTATATGGAAAGGCTATATCATACGCTAAGATCAACAGGAGCGGAGCACCAGTGCAGAATGTTTTAAAATCTTAGTTTATTTTTCTTTTTAAGAGCTTCCGCTGCGTGTTAGCGTTAGCCCTAAGTAACTACTCCACACGGACGAAGTCGCAGGCAGAAGCTAGTATTATTATAAGTTCTTTAGTCTTACTATATGACATAGCTTTTTAAAATCGATAATAAAAGTCGAAATTAAGTGAATCAATTAAAATACAACGTTCCGTCTTGTCCTCATCATAAATGTCTGATAGAAACCTCTATCTAATCTCTAATACCTTTAAACGAGCAATTCTTGTATATTTTTATATTTGTATATATTCAGGATCTTGGAAACGGCATCATTTATTTCCTTGAAACTTAGTATGGAAGTAGTTTTAGGGACGATAAATCGATCTAGATGAATTTTATTCATAGAAAACTACTTATAAGTGAGTTTTCAGGTAATTAAAAAATATAGCTAGAATATAAAGGTAAATTTCGCCACCGCTGTCAAAACAAAAATAACTCAGATGGAAATCAGTTGCTTCGAAAATCCCCAGTTCGAATCAGAGTGACAGCAAAAGATATATCTTTTTTTTTGTGAAAGAACGCTAATATTCGTGAGGCAAACTTTAGGTTTAACTTTTTAATTAAATAATGTTTTTTTTAAACAGAGTTTCGGTCGGTCGCCCAGGTACTGTATAGTAATTAATCATTAGCTGATCTATGAATAAAATAAATTTACTATAATGTGTTTTTTACATATATAGGTACAGCGCTCTCATCCCTCAGTTCATATACGGGATGTCATGATTGTGAGAGTTAATCACTTATGACTGTAGGTGGTAGCCTTGTGCCTCATGGGACTTCCCATCGCTATTATCCCAGGAAACACCCTATTTCTAACAGACTACTTAACCGCCTTATGAGATAAGTTTTCAACAATAATTTCTATGTTATATAAAAACCTTTCGCGCAAAATTGTAAGCTTCTAGACCTAGCGGTTAAAGCTGTGTATTGTCTATTACTCAGTTTTAAGAATTGGTTAAGCAGAATATTAGATAATCCCGTTTGGTAACGGCTTCGTTTGCGTTCATTTTGTAAAGGGCATTTTTCTATCACTCGGAAGCAATACTTATTTTAATTAAAGGTATTCCATGTCCTTTTCTATGTTCAAACAAATAAGCTTACATTCGCATTTATGATATTCATTAATATTATAATAACTCAAAATGAATACGTTGTTACGCCAACACGAATTAAGTTGTTTTGTATAAAAGTGAGAAATATATCTACAGATACAGGACTGTATAGAGCTATAAACTGACTGATTTGAATATTTGACAAGTTTGATGGAGGACGCGGACATTTCCATTAACTGTAACAACGAAAAATAACAAGAAAATAATATTGAAAGTAGCGTCTAAAAAAATTCTGTACATTAAGAAAAAAGTTACGCTTCAATATAATAATAATACATACAATTTGTAGGAATCTGTATCAGACGTCCACCACGCATCGACACATTTCAAATATACGGGAATAATGCAAGAGAGTGTCACCAAACACGACAGATACAAATGAATGTTAACGATGCTTTTGATAAACGATCCGAGAGATTTAGCAAAAATGAGAGAAAAGAGTTTTCTTGTGACTAACGCCTTTGATCATGATTATACACTGTATTTACTTCGTAGATAAGTTAAATATCATTTTCTAAAAAAAGCATTTAGTCTGTATTCCACAGGTGATTATGTAATTGAAATTCAATAATGGAACAAAAAAGTATTAGCAGTTTTTGGCGGGAACTTTGTCATGTAGTGATTTTTTATTAATTATAATTTGTTATTACACCGTATAATTTGTAATATTGGTGGTGTTTAAATAATATAATTCTGGTATTGTGCATAACTGAAACAGATGGAAAGTAATACGACGAAGCTTAAATTACGAGTAATTTTTTATATCATAGAAGGCAAACGAACAAGCGGATCTCCTGATGTTAAGTGATCACCGTCGTTAATAAACACTAACAACACCAGAGGAGTCGCAAGTGCGTTACTAGCCTGTGTTTAGGGAAAATGGGAATGGGAAAAAGGGGAAGGAGGGGTAATGGGTCTCTGGCGCACTCACTTACCGAACGAAACGCAACAATTCAATGGAGGTGCCACAAAACTCCATTGAAATTTTCAACAAGGGAGCCATAATCTTGCCAGAATGTAGAGATTGTCAAAAGAGACTTGTAGTATTATTACCAAATTGATGATGGCAGTTATAATCTAGAAGATTTGTTTCCAAAAATCAAATGACACCTATTAGCAATGATTATTAATTTACTATTTAATTTGCAATTAGTGTTCTAACGTTTTACTTGAAAATATATTCATTTATTTGGTAATTTACCTATAATTTAAAAATACATTTGTAATATCAGGCCATAATTGCTTCTTGTAAATAAATAATTGTACAGATTATTAGTTGTTGATACATGAAACGTAAAATATTATACAGTTAGGTTTAAGATGTTCTCGAATAAATATGCAAATTCCTGAAAGTTTTCCCTAATTAACCGAACATCACTAGAGCATTCTTAGAAGACTGGGAACAAATAGGGGTACTTTTCTATGAAGTCAAGTTAATAATACACTTCGCAAATCTCACCATGAGAGCAACATTACGTTTCATGTAGTTGTAGTACTTTGAAGTGACTAGTAATCTTCACATTTTTTCTTGTATTTATTGTTACAACTTTCAACATATATTTACATGCGGGTATAACATTTATATGCAATATTTTGTACACTAAATATTTTTTATCATCCACAACATACATTTTACTATTAACTAATACTATTTTCAGATACAGAGCTTCTTTGCATCTCGTCTGGTCGCTTACCTGTAACCATATATATCTTAATTACAGCCACCGAGAAGAGTCGTATTTTGGTAGTGACCGCTGTTATTAAATCGTATTGTGCCTTCGTCAAGTGTCACAGTGCAGTCATTTATTACAGTACAATTATTTTACGACTCGAACAATGATTTTGTTAGAAAGTTTTCGACTGCAGTTATTCGTAAAGTGAACTACATACATTCAACTGAACATCCACCAACCGAAGGCGAACACAAGGTATAAAGTTGCTCGACGCGTTATGTAGACGAATGCAGGTAACTGTGAGCGGGTGTAAGAGGGATACTGCATTCCGTACAGGGCCAAAGTCGACGCGGTCAGATAATTTATTATCAACAGAAATAAAACCAAAAATCATTCACTGTAAAAAGTTAGTGGTCACCCTATTCAAGGTTCGAATATTATCTGCTAAAACACACCTGTCGTTTCAACGCTACCTTTCTTTTACGAGTGATTCGCCATTATATTTCAAACTAGATAATGCTCTTGCCCTTGTCGCGAAAATGTCGTGAAGCTGAATTAATTTTGGATTTTACGCTTTTAATTGTGATTTGGTCATAATTTATTCTTCTAATAGTCCATTCAGAAGTTACTTTTAGGGTTGCGTTTTTCCGTTTTTGGACAAGGTGGAGACCCTACAATCTTGTACTTAAGCTTATACTAGCATGACCTAACAACACATTAGAAAAAATTACTCCGGTGAAGCTGTTAAGACCTTGCTAGGTTAAAAACGTAATAAGTTCGAGAAAAAAAAACTAGAAAATAAAATTGGATCCTCAGAAACACGCAAGCTAAGGCTTAAAAAATGTAACATTTCAGTATCTATACAATTTTATTATTACTGCTCAACCCATTCCGAAAAACTTAAAATAATATTGTAAAAGATTCTCTATCTGCCTTTTATAAGGTAGTCAAAACAATTCTGTCGTTTCTGAGATTAGACACGACAAACAAAATACAGTTCAAATTTATTTATGAATAAACATGATTACTTTTGAACACAGAATTCAAGGTAAAAATATAGTTTTATATATAATTATTGAGTTATTTTGTATTCTTGAATCAAATGTTTTCGTGTGCGAATTAATTTATGTTGTTAAATTCAGAAATTTTGATGGAAGATATTTTTGATAAAGCGTTTGATAAAGCGTATGCCCTTGATATATCACAAAGAGATTAAAAACTACTTTGTGTTACCTTGTTCCAAACTTTACAACATTACCAAAAACATATAACATATGCATATATGTATGGAATATAAATGAACATCTGTGTAATCGAAATTGTAAACATTTTTATCACGTCTTTAAAACATGTTCCATAAGATACTGTTCTCATTCAACTCATGAAATAAATTTTTACGGTACAATATTCAAGTAATTTAGTTAAAATTTTCATGGGAGTACTTTATCGTTATTCAACTAATATTGATACCGCCATAAATGAAAAGATAATAAACAAGAAAAACCATAGAATAATAAAACAGCCAGTAACAGAATAATTACAGCCGCAGAAAAGGAATGGCGATCTGGACATTTAATATCTTTCAAGCTCTGGCTGGTAGATACCTATAAATATCACGTACAGTAAAATAATAGCAGTGTATAATATATACATACATAAATTCTTCGTGGTTCATTAGATCATTCACCTCTTAATACCATACACTTTCAACAATTACACAAATATTAAAAAATCATCGAATTAGTTAAACCTTAGAACTATGAAAGCATATTGGACAACTTTTAACTATCTGTCATTAGTAATTCATAATCATTACCGGTGCCTCACAGGAATTCGAAGAATGCCACTTTAACTTATTATATAAACAATGTTTGACGTCATACCCTATTCAATTAGATGCTTGGAGTGATGTCAACAGTAATATAAAGTCCTCGTTATTTTTGAAGTTATACTTCTTTTGGCACATTAGGGAAAAATAATGAGAGTAAATTTTTACGATGCGCGCGCACACCATCACGAAAAACCGACACCCTGAACTTAGCTATAGTCAACATCTTGTTTCTTTGCATTTGTAGTTTGAATTTCTTAGTATTAAAACTTTCAATGTATTATATACATTTTTTTATTTTTAGTGTTGTTTTTTCTACAAACGTAGAATAAGGCGAAAGATAATTTTTATGAATAATTACGCCAAAGAAGTATAACTTGTAACGCGTGTACATAAGTAAACACACACTTTTTATTTGTCGGTCTGATTATAACCAAGCTCTGGTTTGGGCGTAATATAGTTTTTTTTTTTTCTTCGAAATGTCTACTCTATTGACCCAGCAAGGTCTTAACAGCTTCACCGGACTACTAAGGCGAGCGCTTAAGGCACTCAGCCGATTTCATTATGGCAACCAGCTCAAGGGTGGACGGCACACCTCGGCTTGGCTGTTGCCTGTTGCATGCAAAATCGCGACCTATCTAAGCTAACCTAGCTAACTATTCATATGTGTATGAGTTGTTGAAACGTATATGTGTACCAAGCATATACGCCTCAACAACTCCTCCATATATTTATTATCGGAAAATTGAGAGTTTTTCAGTTCGATAAGGGAAAAAAGTAAACCCTTCCACTTTCATGTGTAAGCGTGTAGGGCGTGCACGTGTGTGGGAGTGATCGTGTAGTGTTGTAGCAGTGATGTATATAGTAGTAATATAGTCAAAAGTGTAATACAAAACAAAATCAAAATAATAAGAATCTATCTATGTCTATGTCTTGATGTTATACATATAACATAATACATATCCATATATCTAAATCTATTCTGTACGTGTGTATGTCACTGAACTCCTCTTAAACGGTTGGACCGAATTCAATGAAGGTTTGTGTCCGTGTTCACAATTGGACCCGGTAGGTGGCACTGCGGTTGGCTTTTAGGATTTTTTTAAATTATCAAACCATGACAACATTCGCAGGGTCCGCTAGTATATACATACCTAAATTTGTGTTCTGCACAACTATATTAAGAGCGGTCACAAAGTTTGGCGCGGACTGTGCTTACGTAGAGAAATCCTGAATAATATTATAAGCGACAAGCTTTATGAGGATAGATGAATGTTTGTTACTTCTTCACGCAAATACTACTAAACGGACTCTAATTAATCTTTATAGTAAAATTATTCAAATTAGCCAAAATATAACGACAAGAATCAAGTAAAAATCTTGCCACCTGAAAGTTATCTTGGTGTGTAAGGCCTGCACAACCGTATGTTACACAAAGATATTGCATATATCATTTTTAAAAATACAAACGCATACCAAGCCGCGGGTCACTACTAGTACAATCTAATGATGTATTAAGAAAAAATATTTTCTTTTTAAGCTATTGCATAGCTTCTATCGCGGGCCTTGAGCGTGGAAACCGAATCCAAAAATTCCGTAACGAAAAAACTAACACCAATCAAGTCTCAAACTTTTGTTTTTTATTTCAATTACCATAAACCTATAGTTTCAATGATTAATATTCCTGAATAACCTACATGTATTGTAAGATAATAAATATATTTTGAACAAAAAAGAAAAAAAAAATGTTTTCTTATAGGTCACCACGCTCAAAAAGTGTAACTTGAATTAATGTCAAAGAAAAAAAAATAAAGGAAAAAAAATACTGCATAAATAAAATAAATAAATAGTTATAATTGCATAAGTTAATAAAAAATGCTATGCAATAGCTTTACCGCGGCAGTCCCCGAGTGCCACACGTATTTTTTAAACTACATTTTAGTTAACTTGCTGTTCTATTAAATTTAGTATTTGATATTCAAAGTATTAAGGTATAATACCCGCTACAGATTACTTTAATTTCGTAATGGCCTTTAATAGTGAGGGGATGAAAAATAATTTAGTAGCAAAAGAAAAAACAAAGCCGATAACAATGTCAATATTAATTTGAATAGAGGGAAAAAATACATTGGCAGCTCTATATCTGGAACAAAAACAAGCAGATACAAGGAAATTACTGATTAGAAATACTGTCTTCGTTTATACACAATTTTCTATTTCAATCTTCCACAGAGAGATGGTAAAAGAACTGACTTTAAACCTTTTGCACTTTAATCAGTTATTTTAATGGAATTGTATGTTTTAGGTTTTCAGACGAAAATCCGATATTTTTTATGAGTTTTCCGAAGTTATTTTTATTGAAACTAATACGTATTCCATGTAACACGTAAATGTGTCTGCATATTGTACTGTACTGAATTTTCAACGAAATATTGACTTGATTAATATGTCGACAAACATGAACAAACTCTTCGGAAACATTTTGATGTAGTTTACAAAGGAAAGGATTAAAAATATATTATTAGATACAATCAAATTCGTAATGGCACAGCTATTTCACGCACAGTAAGTAACATGATGGGGGTCACTCGGGGCAAAGAAACCTGAGACAATCGGTCCCATGCAAACGGAAGCAGCCTTTCGTTCGAAGTAAAGAAAACGAAGTTCTTGATGGTTCGTGTGAACTCGACCAAGACAATGTACAGCCGTTGGGAATGTAACGTACATACATGACAGTTATATCTAAATATACTTAAATAGAGGTTATAATAATTTATGTACTTGTTATGTCATTAAATTGTACTTTATTAAGTTCTTACTCATATTGCTGATTCTAACTCAAAACCTTTATATAATTGTGTAACACTAGGATATTTATTCTATAGTAAATAATAATAATATATATCTAAAATGATTTACAATAGGAGAAATATCAGATATTGTTACCCTAAATACCACTAAAAGTCGGGTCGTCCGTTCGAAGATACTTTTTATTTCTAAATAGAAGAACGTAGGGATTTAACGATGAAAACTTTCTCTAATTTATGGAAAAGATAAGAAACTCAAGATCCGAACAGATACAAGATATTTTGCTGAATACCAGTACTCAATACTTGAAATAATACGTCTGTATGAGCATAAAAGAATTGTAGTTTTTTGTATTATATTTTGCAGGTAAATCGTAAAACCTTAGTAATAAATTCGGAATAAAGATAAGCAATATCAAATAATGAAAAACTCTGTGTATACATTGACAATTTAGATGCTATATAACGAAAAAGTTTTGCTACAGTACTATTAACCTCTTTATACATATAGCATATACATAAAATGTCGTCGATAACCCTCCCTTTGCCTACATAATATAGAAAAAAACCGTGACGAACCAAAGATCAGAATTTGAAGAGTTGTCTTGCGTAGTGCCGTACTAAGAATTTATTTTCTACCCTTTCCCTGTCACTTAATCGGGCTGTCATTTCCAAATTTTAACCGTTTAAAAAATATATGCCTTAAAAATGTGATTTAATACAAACAATACTAGTAAAATAAGCAGGTTAAATTATAAGATTCATCGAATTTTTTTTAATGCTTTTAGTAATACGATTCGTAAAAATTATTTAGTCAAACACCTAGTCATAACAGTCAGTAACAGACACTGGTTAATTATTTATACTAATAATGTAATGATATAATTAATACACAATACATAGTTACTCATTGTGTTACATACATTAGTGCATTGTGTATCTGACACGCAAGCTTCTTAAATTCCTTTACTGCTATTACCAAAGTTACCATGTACTTTATTCTTTTTTTTTACATATCTCAGCAACTCTTACATATATTTCGTTTTGGAAAAATTTCTAAAATATTTCAGTTCGATAAGAGTAAAAAAATAAAACTTTTCCACTTTCATGTGTAAGCGTGCACGTGTGTGGAGGTGATGTGTAGTGTTATAGTAGTGATGTAAAATTTTGTGTCACTGTATCGCGCAGGCAACGCACTCAAGGGCTCCACGTCGAGGGATCGGACCTAGCACTTTATTCGCTTTAATATAAACGAAGCCCTATAATCTTCATAAAAGAGTTCTGTATATTTTTATTGTCATCAGAAACTACTTGGATAACAAATCTGAACCCATTTATTTTTAAAATATTGAGACATAATGCTTCAATTAGCTAAATCAACCTCATTTTTATACGACGACTTATTTCACTTTCCTTGCGACTTATTTCAGAATAGAATAATCAGCAATGTCACTACTTATTCAAAATACATTCAAAGCTGGATATTCGAGATATCTAGGTAGGAGTACATAATCTCACTTACAGATGTATTACACTTACCTAGTTTATGAGATATACAGGTAGAAAAATTATCGTCTTAGTTAAATTATTACAGTTCTTATTTTGTTATTGAAAAATAAACTGGCCATAAACAATAAGTATTATCACTTAAGTCTATTGTCATTTCTTTTTGTCTTCCGGAAACATTTTAAAGATATTTTTCTATGTAATAAATTTTATCAAATATTGTTTAACTTTTAATTATAAAGATAAATTACGTACAAAAAGTATCATTACAAATATTTATATAATTATATAATTATTACAAAAAAAAAAAAAGAATACGATTAAGAATGTAAAAATGTTGAGGCCTCTGAATAGATTTCAGTCACAGAGTTTTACACTAATTCAGCGAAACTTTATCAAGTTTCATTATAAGACAACCACATTTGAATCTTAACGTATTTACTTATAAAAGTTTAATAAATCCTTATGAAAAGAAGTATCGATATAGTAGACGGAATAATTCAAAAAAAGTTAAAGTCCGCTTACGCAGCAACTAGTACGCGTAGCTGTAAATTGTTGACTAGATAACCGCTAAAACGTATGAGTTAATATGAAAAATCTACTTCAAACAAGGAGTTTGAATAACTCGTTGTGGCTCTAGAGAATTTACTCTCTGGGCCGGTCGGAGCGCTGTGCGCACACCTGCATCTAAACCGGTTTCTGTAAGCATGATTTCACTCTCTCGCCACCATTGCCTCTGCCTAATCTACGTATACGAAATTGAAGATAAAAATTTCTACCGATGCAAAATGCAGTTATCTATATATAAATAAAGTGACTGAGGTCTATCGCTGTAGGCGCATACTGCAAAGATACTATTACTACAAACTACATAGATTTCAATTTAAAAAAAATAGTTTTAATTCATATACACTTGGTTCTTTTGTAAAATAAATGTCACGACAGCTTAATTTAATATGAAGATATTAAGGTGTCATAGAGGTATGCCATTGTGTGTGCGTGCCGTCTATGATTACATAGATTTCGTTTTTTTTTTTTTTTATTATCTCTTAGTCCTTATCCAAAAAATATTAAGGAATCTTCTTTTTACATAGTTATTAAAGTTGTAAGAAACTATGATTTCTTGCAAAGGTTTTTATTATATTCAACAATGTGTAAACTGGAGCAAGCCGTGTGATATGCCTGCCCAAGAAAGGGTACGTAAATGAATAATACTGTTTACAAATGTTTGTAAGCAAAGCATATTTTCCTTTAATTTTCTTAAGACTTTCCTCTCTATATAAATATATTGTTGAGATAATAAACAACGCAGGCAAAGTCACGGGTATCAGCATGTTATAAAAATAAATTCATTACATGTGTATTATACAATATTACAAATAGTTAATAAAGTTTTTACATGAATCACTTTACACGCGTCTGTAAATTACAGATTAAAACTAATTTCAGTAAATTAATTCATTTAGGTTGTCTGAATCTTTTCAAACAATTAAAGAAGTACATAAAATAATAGAATGCGTGTAGATACTATATAACTTTAAACTTTATTGAAATCCATTAATTGCAATTAAATTAAAGTTTTAAAATGTTTTAAAAAACTGTTTATTCCATTGAAGATAAATACTGCAGTCGCAATAAAGCTGTAATATTGAAATAACTTGCTACAAACTACTTGCAGTATTAAAATTATTTTCTGACAAGATTTTATGAATTTCTTGTTTCCATTTGGATCGAGATTCCACTCGTCATAAACCTAGCTGCTTATATTTTTTATATGTACTACGATTAACACAATTCTTTTCTTTCTACTATTAATACTTAAATCAGATAATTATATTTTCCGATAAACATTACCGAACCCCATGTTATACTTAGTCGATGTCATTGCCTAGCTCAAATCACGCTAATAAACACATTTTTTTAATGTCATAGCAGCCAAACGGACAGGTAAGTCATCTAATATTAAGTGGTTACCACTGTCCATAGACACTTGCTACACCAAGGGAGTCGCAAGTGCGTTGCCAGCTTGTGTTTGGGGGAGGAAGAGGGGAGATTGTCTTCCGGAGCTCTCACTGACCGAATGAAACGCTACAATGCAAGCACTGTTACTTCACGTCAGTTTTCTGTTAGAAGGTGGTACTACCGCGGACGAGCCGACCCATTCATGCTGAAACCAGTAGTAGCTTCAACGTGGCTCTACCAACTATTATATAGTTCTTTGCATTTTTTCTGAATATTGTGATATATTATTTTTAATACAAACTTGCTTCTTTAGCTTGTTTTTTTTTTAATATTTATCATTTTGTTTAGGTGTTCCAGTTCCTGTAAACCCACGACTATGAATCTACGACTAGCCTTTGCTCGCGACTTCGTTAACGTGGAATAGTTACTTTGGGTAACGCTAACACGTAGCAGAAACTCTCAAGAGGAAAAACCCCCATTTTTAAACATTCTTCATTGGTGCTCCGCTCTTATTGGTATTAGCGTGATGATATATAGTCTATAACCATCCTCGATAAATGAGCTATATAACATAGAAAGAATTTTTAAAATCAGACCAGTAGTTCCTGAGATTACCCCTTACAACATCACAACGTCACAAACTTTATTACCTCTTTATAATAATAGGTCTTTACCTATGAAATTACCGTTCTGCAGTACTGTCCGTTTCGAATCAAAATAATTTTTGTTTGGCTAAGAATTCTAATTTCAAATTAATTTTATTTTAAAAACATGGAATTCTTTTTCCAAAAGTAGTCATTTGTTTATTGATTAGTGTTACATTTTCATCACATTTCAATATTTTTTGTCATCATGGATACGTAAAAAATTCGAGTAATTATAGAATATGAGTACCGTCGTGAAAGCAACGCAGCACAAGCGGCACGCAACATCAACGACGTTTACGGAGCTAACACTACAAACCAACGCACCACCTGTTATTGGTTTGCTCGCTTCCGTTCTAGGAATTTCGAACTGAAAAATGAACATCGCGGTCGTCCGAAGACTTTGGTCAACAATGACGAATTAATGGCGATCATCTACGGCTGAATTAGCAGCAGCTTTCGACGTTAGCGTCAAAACAGTATTAGTCCATTTGCGTCAAATTGGCAAGGTAAAAGAGCTTGACAAATAGGTGCCCCACGAACTCAATGATCGCCAGCGCGAAGTACGCGTCGAGACGTGCCTTGCACTGCTCAACAGAGACACAAATGGAGGAATTTTGAACCGCATTGTTACCTGCGATGAAAAATGGATTCTGTTTGATAATTGCAAGCGCTCAGCAAGTTGGTTGGATCCTGGTTCAGTACCTAAACAATGCCCTATACGAAAACTTACACCTAGAAAAGTAATGGTCACTGTTTGGTGGTCTAGAGCCGGTGTGATTCATCACAGCTTCTTACTAAACGTGGTAAGCATTACTGCAGATGTGTACTATAAAGAATTGAACACAATGATAGAGAAGCTGGCACATCTCTAACCAGCATTAGTCAATCGCTTGTCTCCGCTGCTCCTACAAGACAACGCGCGACCTCATACCGCACAGCAGACGGTTCCAAGTTGCAAGAACTGGGGATGAAAGTTCTCCATCATCCGCCCTACTTACCAGACCTTGCGCCTACAGACTACTACTTTTTCCAGAATTTGGATAACTCCTTGGCGGAAAAAAAAATTTAATACCTGAGAGGCAGTACAAAATGCCTTTGAAAAATTTGTTGCCTCTCGTCCAGCTGATTTCTTTAAGAAGGGCATCAATATACTGCCACTGCGTTGGCAAAGATGCATTGATTACATAGATGATTACTTCGATTAATTCAAATAAAAAATACATGAAAACAATTCGTTTACATTTTTTCATACAAAACGGCAATTTCATAGGTAAAGACCTAATTAATATTAGTATAAATTGCCAGTCTATTTGTTTCTTTATATATAAAAGCACTTAATTGTTACGATAAAATAGAAAGATTTAATTGATTCACTACTTTTAAAAATCAAATTTCGGTGAATAAGTTTCTATAAATATTATAATTCATTGAAGGAGTACCTATTCTTTTTTTGTATTTATGTCACGCATTATATCTGTTACCGGCAAAGTATAATTAAATCATTCCATAAAACGCCGAACTTGTTTCAGAAATATATGTAATACATTTTATAGGTTTTTGTTCCTATGTATTTCAAGCATTTTCAAAGAAGTTTTTAGAACGTTAACGAGAGATGAGATAAGGCAACATGAACGAAAAGTTTACAAGTTATTAATTAAAACACACGGGTTTAAGAAAAACCGACTTAACAACCCGCGTCATGAACCAAGGCCCACTGCCACCTAATATCATTACTTTTTCTTTATTTTAATCAAAGTGAGAGCATGAAGGTTTAATTTTTTGTGAACGTGAGTAAAGATATTAGTAAGTCCTTATAACGTTCCTCGGTTAGAAAACTACAGAATGAATTTCGTCCGGGGCAGCTGTTAAGAGCTTGCTAGGTTAATAGCGTAAATGATGTTTTGAGACATCGATATTTTGCTATCAATGTTTATGTACATCGATACTTGTAAACCGATGTTAACATCGATGTTTTCCTAATATCGATCATCCCTACTTGCTAGGTCAATAGCGTGGTCAGTTCGAAAAAAAAAAGCTTAGTTACACCGCGTCACTGTGTCTGAGCTATGAGAGAAAGAAATCATCGTGATAAACCATAGCACGGTGATACGAACTTTTTCAAAGTCCTCCTGGCTAGCCATCATCAAGTTGAAAATTTGTTACCAAGCTTCTATTGTTGTATTTTGACAGTTGCACTTGAAAGTCATTACTCTCTATACGATTAGAACATTTACCATTTACGACCAAATCCTCATTTAACATCAGATGGTATAAAAAAAAATGATCAACAGTTATTCATTATTATTACTACAGTTTTCTAAGGTTCAATGACGTGAAAACTATTGAAAGTATCGGCACATGACTATGACCATCCGAGGCAGAATTTTTCATAGACGGTTCTAGGCTACATTTGTTTCCGGTTCGATTGACCCTTTGCACTCATTTTAATGGCCAACAAAACGGGTGGAAGTTATCTAGCACAAATTGCTCTCCCTATCTATACCATCTTACTAATATTACAAAGCTAAAGAGTTCGTTTTTGCTTGAACCCGCTAATCTCAGGAAGTATTTGTACGATTTGAAAAATTCTTTCACTGTTAGATAGCTCATTTATCGAGGAAGCCTTATATAAATCATAACGTTAAAACAAATAGGAGCAGAGCACTAAGGAAGAAAAATAGGGGTTAATGTACGTATCATTTTAAAATAATTTCACCTTCTACGTAAACGAAGCCATGAGTTAAAATTAGCATTAGCCCAAAGTAACTATTCCATGCGAAGTCGCGGACAGAAGCTAGTAAATTATATATACTTAAGACGGCTATTAAACAACTGTTTATTTGCAGAATGTAAATAACACGCGGCACCTTAATATATAGAAGTTGTTTAAAATTAAACACTGGATACATTTTTTCAATAGCCAATTTTAATCGGACCTTCTTTATTGCTTCTGATTTTATACGGCTATTATATTTGTTTTTACATAACTATTTATAACAAGTAGTAATTAATAGTTTTAAATTGTATGCGATAAACCTCATAACGAAATTTTGAAAAAAAAAACCGTTATTTCTTCAGTATTGGCAACAATTTAAAAAAGAAAACGATCGTTCGTTTTCTTGATTTATAAAGCTTATGAAAATATTCAATAAACAAAATGTGTTTTATCATTAGATTAACATAAGTTTATATCATAATATTTGTGATGACCAAGGTCTTTCTAACATATTACCTTTTTGAAATACTGGCTACCTCCCAACACATACACAGCCGCGTAGGTACGTCAAACACGTATTTACGAAACACCTCTTTTAACACAAGTCCCACTCAGAAGTTGAGTCTGTGTGTTAAGGTGTAGTAACCAAGCCAGTTGTTGATACAACGAACGGACGCTGTGTCGAACGTGCTGAGGTAAGGTGACTCAGAATATAAGTAGGTAGCTCCGCTTACCTGTACAAATCAGCAGCAAAGTAAACGGTGAAAGCGACCGATCAGTCCTCATGTTGGTAATCCGTCAACTTTCTATCAATATTCGCCAAAAGATATTATGCTCCCATCTTAGAAAACACAACTTTTTAACTAATGTTTAACTTGAAATTGTCATGCATTGTTTAATCCACACAAAAGTAACCGTTTCACACATAAAGCATTCCACTTTTTATAGATAACTGTAAAAATTTACACATACAGAGTTCACAAAATGTAACAGAAACGTAATCAATTTCATTTTCCAATGCTTGTTAAAAACTTTGGCGCGAATATTACCGTTACGGCAACGTTCAACACGTCAAATACGGACGACGGTTAGCCCAAGGCTGAACACATTTCAAAAAGCAAAGCGTCGTGAGTGAAAGAGATGCCAGTATAGGCTATTTCACACTGCTCTAAAGTTTACGTTGTCTTATCCGGGAATGAAATGGCAACAACCACAGAATAATAATACTTCTAGCGCGTAGCGGAGCAACAACGCGCTACTGGTAGTGGTAACGTGGTGTTGCGAGTTTTTTACTAGAGGGCGCATTACAATTGAATTAAAATTTTGTGATAGTAAAACTGGACAAAGAGATAGCATACGTATGCTAAAAGATAAAATAATTAAAACTCTAACGACTTTGATGTAAGTAAGTTAATTATTTTGACAATGATTGTATTAACACATTTAAGTTATTCCCACCATAAACAAGTCAATTTTATTTACGAAAATTGTTATAAATAAGTATTGTAACTTCTACGAGTGACTTTTCTAGGATTGCAATAATGCTAAATAATGAATAAACAACAGTTTTAACTCGAGACAGTTCCATCTCTTCCCTTAATGCCTTGGCTATGAAACAGTGTTTGTGTGTATATCGTACCCATTTAAGGTAAATACTTTTAATAGCAATAACTATATTTTTCTTTTAGCAATTTCCATGTTGATTTATGATTATAACGCTTATCTCTTTTTTTTTCTCGAACTGACTACGCTATTGACCTAGGTCAATAAAATGAAGGTCTTAACAGCTTCACCGGACTACAACGCTTATCTCGTTTCACAGGGGTACCCGTTGTTTTCGTTCGTAAAACATTTTTTTTTTTCAAACTTATTGCGTTATTTACCTAGCAATGTTTTAACAGCTTCACCGGTTTACTAATGTAAAACAATAAGTTTACAATAATAATACCGCTTAGAATGGGAGTATTTGGCGAGATCTTGAAATATAGTGGATTTATATTTCATTCAGAATCTTGTGTTATTTGGCTCTATATTTCGTAATATTGGTGGCGTTTTACGTAATATGGGTTGGTCATTGTGCACAAGTGAAGTGGATCGGAAATAATACCACGGAGCATGGATTCTGACTTGCCATAAAACTCACAGAAGAGTTTTAACACAACCACCATCTTATTAGTTCATTGAAATTATATCAAGAAACTTGTAATATCGTTACTCACTCGACAATGGCAGTCTACTAGAAGGCGAAAAAAATACCGCTAAGTAGATCGGGAGCTAATTTGTACGATAATTGTTTTACCTGTTATGCAAGTTCACTTCGTAAGCATAAATTAATTATACAATATTCAAATGAATTTATAATTATCAACTTTAGCATACTTTTCTAACATCTATACATATAATAAAAATGAAGTGTCTGTATGTAACAGCGAAATAAAAATTTTTCACTGATTGGGTATGACCGTATACACGCTTCTGATGACAAAAATAAAATTTTTCATATTTTTGTCGGTCTGTGTGTCTGTTTGTTCCGGATAATCTCCGAAACGGCTGGACAGATTTTGACCGGAATATCACTAGTAGATAGCTGAAGTAACAGCGGGAGACATAGGCGACTCTAAATTAGACTAAGTGTTAATCGCGGCTTCGTCCGCAATGCTATCTCGAAAACGGTAGGATTAATTTTCACGAAACTTTCACCAACAGATAGTGAACATCATAACAAGTAATCCAGTTTATTTTAATTTAGACTAGCTGTAACCGTGACTTTGCCCACAATGCTATCTCCAAAACAATTAGATTGATCTTACCGAAACTTTTATTTGCAGATAGCTGACCTTACAAAAAGTAATTCAAGCAATTTTAATTTATACTAGGTGGTAACCGTGTCTTTGCTCGCAGTATTATCTCGAAAACCGTTAAACTGATCTTCGCGAAACTTTTATTGTCAGATAGCTGGCTTTATAAAATGTAATTCAAGCAATTTTAATTTATACTAGCTGTTAACCGTGGCGTCACCTATAATAATATCTCCAAAACGGTTAGACCAATCTTCACGGGACTTTCATTGGCAGATAGCTAACTTTATAAAAAGTAATTCAGACAATTTTAGTTTATACTAGCTGTTAACCGTGGCTTTGCTGACAGTACTTTCACCAAAAGATTAGACTGATTTGCCAGGGACTTTTACCTTACCTTATAAAAAGTAATTGAGGTTATTCTATTTTAAACTAGCTGTTACCCGCAACTTTGTCAGTATGAAATTTAGCAAGATTTCAACTCATTCTTTATTTTTAACTAGAGAAATAATTATCAACTAATTGTTTATAACTCGATATTACAATTTTTAGTAACTTTGAAGATAGGAGAGGTCTTCCTAATAAGATTTTAGACCATAAACGTATTACATTATTAGTATTGAATACTTCCATAATACAGCGTTTATTTTTTGTATAGACACAAAATCGTAATTATAATGACAATGTAATGTAAATGTAAATCTTTATGATAATATTTTAAGTTTTTGTTTCATTAGTTCTTTACACAGTGTAAGTAAGCACCAAGATAGTTATACGGTGGGTTAAAATCCCAAATATGTTGCTGATGGTAAACCTCACTAGGTACATTGTTATATATATATATATTGTATACATTTTATGCTATTGTAAGTGGCGTGCGTGTCGTACTTACAATTGTTTTTAAAGAGCATTTGTATAATTGTACTTAGTCTCACAAGTTTATAATTATTTAATGCAATTTAAAAAAAAAGCGTATCTAGCCGCGGGTACAGGTAGTATAAATATAATTTTTAAAAATGACTAAGAGTTCCAGTGACTGTCTCCTACAAACATATTCACAAACGTTAACTGTAAAACTCATAATTTTCTCATGTGCCTGCGAGTACTTGTGCTTTAATCTGAAAAGTGATAAGAGTTGATGATGAACCATTGATGTTGCATAGTGTCCATTACAAACAAATCAGTTATTATATTTGAGTTTAAAACGCTTTATGAAGATTTATTAAATTCATTTTAAAAACGTTGTATAAAATAATTCAAACATTAAATAGAAGATTTAAAAACAATTGCATTGCTATGAAATAAGTAAATGTAAAATTAGCTACACATGGTTTATTACTATTCTTAATACATTATATGCTTAACCCACGAAAACCTTGCCAAACAAGAACCACTTCAACACAAAGATTCAGGTTGTTATTATTGTAATTCATGTATATAGTGTTCAGTGATATATAAATATATATTTTTTATGCTACAAGTATGATTTATAGGTGACAAAAATTGGCGCAGTGCGTAATCTCCACGTCGCGTCACTCAAAAACCACACATTATAATAAATGCGAAAGTAGTTCTGTTTGCCTGGTATCTTTCATAATAAAACCTGAACCTTTTTAACTTTTTACTGATTTTTTTTATGACAATATAGAAAAATAAAAACGCGAGCAGGCACTAACTACTAGAACAATAAATAGAAACTTCATAAGATAAAGGATAGAGACGCTAGTTTCTATACTTTTAATGTAGAGATTTTTTTCTCAAAAACAGAGAAGCTGTTCACCACCATAAATATAATGTGGACTCTTTATAACGAAGCTTAAAGGTCCAACATTTTTACCGTAATCGTTTTCTTTCCAAAGAGATTATATCCTTAAGTCTAAAATCACTTTTCATTATTATATTTGTAGGTGGTGGATAAAGCTATTACTGGCTTCGGCATGCATAGGTCGGCTCATTCGGGATAGTACCACCATCCTACAGAAAACCGACGTGAAGTAACAGTGCTTGCATTGTTGCGTTTTGTTCGGTCAGTGAGAGCGCCGGAGGCCCACCTCTCCTCATCTTCCCCCTCTCCTCTTCCCTTCCTCCCCTCCTCTCCCTCAACACAGGCTGGCAACGCACTTGCGACCCCCTGGTGTTGCAAGTGTCTATGAACGATGGTGATCACTTAAGATCAGGTGACCCACCTGTTCGTTTGCCTCCTATGATATAATATATACATATTTGTCACACATATAAAACAAACTTCTTCGTCAGCAAATGAAACTATACTTTCACTGGTCATATTAACAGTTACAGAAGTGAATTACGGCTGAAAGATAGGTTTCTGGCGAGTTTAGTAATTGAGACCAAGAACGATGTTATGAAGAGTTTACATTGTAATTTTATTTAGGTAATATTGGTACTTATTAAATTATTATTAGAGTTTCATTCTGTCAGCTTGTTAAACGACGAACCCGTGTTTCACGATAACTATGATTTCATAATGGTTCAAAGGTGGCATTCAGACACTGCGCTGGATCAAAGGAAACGTCGTGGCGATCTAGGACTGCCAACTAAACTTTATAATGACCTATCCTATTCTATACTTCATAAATGTACTTTATACTTTTATATTAAAATAAAGTGTGCAAAAATACTGTACTTCCAATATATACATACTGTGATAATTATTGAACTATTATTTAACGATATCTATACTTTAGCTATACTGGATCTGTAATGTTATATACTAAACTAAAAACAAATTAAAATTAAAAAAAAAGTTCTTTGGTTATGAGTTAAGAATGATAAAAATTATATCGTATAGATATAATATAATCTATACTATAATAAAACTGTAACAAGTTGAAATCTGTACATTAAATACTTTTTGAAAATTTTAATCAGGGTAGCCTATGTTATCGATATAGAAGCCAAAAATAATCTTTTTACAATTTTTGTCTGTCTGTCTGTCTTTCTGTCTGTTTGTCTGTCTGTCCCTATGAACACGCATCACTCTGAAACTACTGAACCAATCTTGACGAAACTTGACATAGTGATAAATAATACTACGAGATTACATCAAATATACTTTTTGTCCCATAAAACTCAAAGGGTTCTTCAGGATAAAGGATTAAAGTCTAGAATCTAAACCCGTATTACTCTGAAAGTACAGAACCAATCTTAACGAGAGTTAACACAGTAATAACTGATATCACAAGGCTACATCTAGGATACTTTTCGTCCCATAAAACGCAAGGGGTTCTCCAGGATAACGAAAAACAAAAATTTGTTGTTAACGTAACTAGACTTTTTTGTGACACCTTAGTACAAGAGCCGGCAACGTTGAAACAACAAGAATTTTAGAATACCTGGTTCTTTAATATATCAATATATATTTTTTTGTATCATAGGAGGCAAATGAACAGGTGGGTCACGTGATGTTAAGTGACCACCGCCCTCTATAGATACTAGCAACACCAGGGGTGTCGTAAGTGCGTTGCCAACCTGTATATGGGGGAGGGTAAGGGAAGGCAAAGGAGGAAAGGAGAAGAGAAATGGGCCTTCGACGCTCTCACTGACCAAACGAAACACTACAATGCAAGCGCTGTTATTTCACGTCGATTTTCTGTGAGAGGGTGGTATTAGCCCGAAAGGACACTTGGTAGCCGGTTAACGTATTTTTAATGCGCGTTTTGATTTAATTAATTTTGATTTATGAATAGGTTTAGGAACATTTTTTTTAAGTAACTTTTAAACGCAATTAAAAGCATGAATTATCACAGTCAGACACATTTCTTTATAAACAATCATATATATATACCCGCTGATATATTTTATAAATAAAATTAATTAATTTTAAACCAATTCCTTTTTTCTATAACAAAGAACAAATTTCATTTTATTAAACATTATTGATATTAAGATTTCACCATATACAATTAAACAACGATAAACGTAAAGGTATGTACGTATGACTTGGGATTGACGCCATTTTAAATATATGCGTCGTCGACCATCAGGCTATACGAAACCGAAATAGCTTGGGCCGGCGAGGTGAAATATCTCGGCGTCACTTTACATAAACACTTAAATTTCGATTCACACACAGATAGAGTGTGAAACAAAGCCGCTATGGTCTTGGGTCGTCTCTATCATTTGCTTTGTCATAAGAGTAAAATGTCCCCCAGACATAAACTCACTTTATATAAAACTCACATCCGTCCGATTATGACGTATAGTTGTTCCGTTTTTGCACATGCGCAAAATCGTATTCAAAAGCTACAGATTCTCCAGAACCGAGCCCAACGTAAAATAACCGGTGCCCCATGGTACGTCCGGAATAAGGATCTCCACAGGGACCTGGAGATGCCTTCTGTCTGGGCGTATATAAAATCACTCACACGTAGTTATTTCTAAAAAGCCACGAATCAGCCCAGCCCTTTAGTGGTATCCGCCACGAACTATGAACCCGCACCCAACGCTGCACAGTATAGAAGACGACCGCGACACATTCTTACCGACTCTCCTGATTCAATCACGTCAGCGAAAGATCAGTAGCAGCCTGTCTCTTCAAACAAAGCGTGTTCACGTCCACGCCCGCATAATCACTATCATGCCACCGTGGTCTGGGGGTAAATTTCACTCCCGCACACCAGATTAGGCCTCGCTCGGCAACGGCTCAAGCCTAGGTCCGTTCCCTCAGCGGGGAGCCTTTGAGTACGCTGCTCCCGTGATACAGTGACACAAAACTTTACATCACTGCTATAACATCACACACATCACCTATACACACGTGCACGCCTACACGCTTAAATGCTGTTTTTCTTTTTCAGAAAAATAAACACACAACAAAGAGTTCTACCCTTATTTTTCCCTATCCAATCCTATATAGTTTGGAGAAATTTTTCCGACAGAAAATACATATAGGAGCTGTTGAGTCACGCATGCTTGGTACACATGCATGTTTCAATAACTTATATACGTATATCTAGATAGCTTAGCTTAGGTTAGATCAGATAGGTTGCGATTTTTGCACAAAACAGGCGACAGCCCAAGCCGAGGTGTACTGTGCACCCTTGAGTTGGTCGCCCAAACATCCCAAGTCGGTTGAGTGCCTTCAGCGCTCGACTCAATAGTTCGGTGAAGCTGTAAAGACCTTACCAGGTCAACAGCGTATACAATTCGAAAAGAAAATGCGTCGATAACAAACGCTGCCACAATTATCGCTATCTTTATCATGCAGCCAGTACTGCACTAAACTATAGCTATAGCTATATTCTATAGACATTATTTTTATAGCAATAAATCAGTCTAAATATTGAGTAATAACTGAATTAGTGTGGAAGATAAAATTTGTACTTATTTATATCTAAATATAGTAATAATAAAATTACTGCTATTCTAACATAGGGTAAGATTACTTTTATTTTTATTTCCAAAAAATAGCATAAAGCACATTATTGTCAATACCAAAAATGTCTTTCAATAATAATTCCATTTTAATAACGTTTCTAAGTTAGTGGAAAAAAACATCCTAAAATTATTAAAAGTCAATATTTTTGTCTGTGAAGGTACGATGTGAACAAATAAACGCAACTCTTACCGGCATCCAGGTAGCCCGTTGCTAGGATGAATATAATGTATAAAACTGGCTTGATTGATTCTTTCCGGTATGGCCTCTGCCTATATAGGTAATTTCGCCAATATCAAGTGTGACAAATGCACGTTATGTATTTAATGCCAAATATTCAGTATAACAACGAAGAATAAACTACAATAGAAACATATCAACATAGATAAATTATCAAGAAGTGATAGGCACTATGTTGTGAATGGTACAGAGATTATTTATAAAAATGTATTAAAAATATATTTAAAATACGTTTTCGAAACAGTTTATAACTCTTAGACTATAGTTTCAACCAAGTGACATTTGACGGTTCGGCGCGATGTTTGACGCTTCGATACGGTGTCCATATATTTTTCTTTAATATAATGGAGTATAAAAAGGTTTTAATACAAGTTGAAGATTATGATAAAGTAAGCGGTAGAGATGTTTATTTAGTTTTATGTAGGTTAGTTTTTATCTTAATTGAACCTGGTAGATTTTTTTTTCTCGAAATGACTATTGACGGAGCAAGGTCTTAACAGCTTTACCGGACTACAAACAACGGAGTGGTAGATAATGCTACGAACGGGTACTAGGCTTATTTAAAATAAAAATTACATGTAATCTGGGTATATGTTTCAGTGAATCCGTGGATAGTTTGGATTTTTGGAAACGGTAGTCGTGGCTGCAACTGGATACCAGTTTTATTCATTTTTTTTCGCGTTTAAAAATACAATTGAAACCAGTGATAACCAATTTGGTGCAGACGAAGTTGCACGGGTCAGATAGTAAAATAATAAAACTGTAACAAGTCGAAATCTGTACATTAAATATTTTTTGAAACTTTTAATCAGGGTAGACTATGTTATCGATATAGAAGCCAAATATAATCTTTTTACAATTTTTGTCTGCCTGTCTGTCCCTGTGAATACGCATCACTCTGGAAGTACTGAATCAATCTTGACGAAACTTGACATAGTGATAACTAATATCACAATGTTACATCCAGGATTTTTGGCCCATAAAACGCAAGGGGTTCTCCAGGATAAAGAAAAATAAAAATTTGTAATTAACGTAACTAGACTTTTTTAGTACAAGAGCCGGCAAGTATGGTAGAACAATAATTTTAGAATAGCTGGTTCTTTAATGTAACTATATAAATTTTTTGTGTCATAGGAAGCAAACGAACATAAAAATAATTTATGCTAAATTATTTTTTTTTTCCATAGCAAAGAACAAATTTCATTTTTTTAAACATTATTGATATTAAGATTTCACCATATAAAATGAAATGACGATAAACGTAAACGTATGACTTAGGACTGAAGTCATCTTAAATATATGCGTCGATTACATACGCTGCCACAATTATCTCTATCTTTATCGTGCAGCCAGTACTACACTAAACTAAGTTATTCTATACACATATTATTTCTATAACAATAAATCGGTCTTAATATTGAGTAAATAACTGAATTAGTCTAAAAAGATTAAATTTGTACTTATTGACATCTAAATATAATAATAATAAAATTACTGTTATTCCAACATAGTTTATGATTACTTTTATTTTTAATTTCCAAAAAATAGCATCAAGCACATTATAGTTGATAACAAAAATGTATTTCAATATTATTTCCATTTTAATAACGTTTCCAAGTTAGTGAAAAAAAAACATCCTAAGATTATTTAAAATCAATATTTTTGTCTGTAAAGGTACGATATGCACAAATAAACGCAACGTTTACCGGGAGCCAGGTAGCCCGCATGTTGTTCGGATGAATATAATATATAAAACTGGTTTGATTGATTCTTTCCGGTATGGCCTCTGCCTATGTAGGCAATTTCGCAAATATCAAGTGTGAGAAATACACGTTATAAATTTAATGCCAAATATTCAGTGTAACAACGTAGAATAATGTACAATAGAAATATATCAACATAGATAAATTACCAAAAGGTAATAAGTACTATGTTGTGAGTGATAGAGAGATTATTTATAAAAATATATTCAAAATATATTTAAAATTCGTTTTCAAAACAGTGTCTAACTCTTAGACAATAGTTACAAGTAAGTGACAGTTGGCGCTTCGACGCGAAGTTTGACGCTTTGACGCGGTGTTTATATATTTTTCTTAAATACAATGGAGTATAAAAAGATTTTAATACAAGTTGAATATAGTTACGATAAAGTAAGTGGTAGAGATGTTTATTTAGTTTTATTAGGTTAGTTTGTATCTTAATTGAACCTGGTAGATGATGCTACGAACGGGTTCTAGGCTTATTAAAAAAAAAACACATATAATCTGGGTATACGTTTATGTGAGTCCGTGGATAGTTTGGATTCACATTTGGAAACGGTAGTTGTGGCTGCATTTGGGTAACAGTTTTATTCATTTTTTTCGCGTTTAAAAATACAATTGAAACCAGTGATAACCAATTTGGTGCAGACGAAGTTGCACGGGTCAGCTAGTAGATAATAAAAATTAATAACAATTGAAAAGTAATTTCTAGGAATGGTCGATATAATTATCATTATTTTTTCACATTTTAGTGACATGAATTTTAATTTATCTTAGAAATTGGTTTGATTTTCAATACAATTATAATAAAAATGAAGTTAAATTTAATATATTTTTCCGTCATTTCAACTTTCACTGAAAGAGGATCTACGGTAATAAATTTGAAATTGCGAGAAAAGAAAAATAGATGGATTATCACAGGCTGACAACGCACTTGTGACTCTCCTGTTGTTGCAAGTGTCTATAGGCGGTGGTGATCACTTAACTACAGGGGACCCACCTGTTCGTTTGCCTCATAAGATATATATTTAAAAAAATCTAATACGACAACAGGTTAAACCCACAAAGAAGATAAACTCTCAGACAGAGATATCATAACTCACCTATAGTGGCTACAAATTACCAAATCAAGCTACCATAGCTTATAATCTGGTGGACTTCGGTATAAGACCAAGAAAGTGACACAGAACCTCGTTATGTTTATAAATTTTTATTTTTTTGGTTCTTATCTATTTCGTAACATGTTTATTTGATTGTTGTTGGTTGTATGGATGAGGGTGGCGCCTTCGTTTTAAACAAACTCTTGAAAAAAAAATCAAAGCAGTCATAAGGACTGCTGACAGAAGTGAAAATTGAAAACTATGAAATAACTGCGTTCTTTTCGTATTTTATTGAAATTATTCATTTTAGTATGGTGTTCATATCAACTGGCACTCGGAGCAATAATTATATACATATTTATAAAGCTTATTAGTCTGACAAACGTATTATGAGCTGCAAAATAGCAATATTACATGTGTACCCCCCTACACTACACGACGCTAGTCTGAGACATGCCGCACGATCACAATGCATTATAAGTTTATTTCCTGCCAAAAATACTGCCCAACGCGTCTACAGAAGTATGTTATTCAAAAAGAAAGGTGGTATCAAATCAGTAAGGTCTGAGAAAAAGCTTATCACCATACTATGGTTTCACGATGTTTTCTTTTATCGAACTACCCTGCTCATATCAATATTGGAACCCACGTGAATTGACGCGGAGATTCCGAACACGGTACTATATACCTATCGGTGCTTTATAGATTTCTGGATGTACATTTAGAAACAGTTACGTGTAAGCCTCTTCCATCCCATAATTATTTAATAGAAGTTATTATGCTTCTAACGCTTGTTTTACCAACTGACTACGCTGTTGACCTACCAAGCTCTAAACAGCTTCACCGGACTACCACTTGTAACGCTAGTTCAATATGATTAATTAATTCTAGATTTAAAATAACATACTTGTTTTGTCAACAATTTATTTTGGTATTCTAAGTATATGTGTCGTCGATCCCTGTTAACTTACTAATTTGCTTTTCAGTATTCAGTATGGGAAGATAAAATCGGAGGCATTATTTACAGTTCATGTTTAATTAACAAGTTTTGATACAACACTGGAAACGTTTTCTGTATAGTTGCGGTCGTAACTGCTATAAATATTCATTTTACCTACATTATATATAGTATACTAGCCTCTGCCCGCGACTTCGTTCGCGTGAAATAGTTACGTTGGGTTTACGTTAACACAAAGCGGAAGCTTTCAAGAGGAAAAAGACCCCGATTTTTAAACATTCTTCAATGGTGCTCCGCTCCTATTGGTCTTAGCGATCACGCTTCCGCTGCGTGTTAGCGTTTACCCAAAGTAACTATTACTACACGGACGAAGTCGCGGGTAGGGGCTTGTTTACTATATACAACTTGTGCCATGAACACGGTGGCAGCGGTGGTATCTTATCGGGTGGAATAGTTGTGTGCAGGGTATAAATATATAATATAATCTTCCATAAATATAAAATGTAAAATTGTAACATGTCTGTTAAAAATATCTATGGTTTGTATGAATACGCATTACTGCTAAAGTATGGCTTTCACGATAAAATAACACAGTGAAAATCATAAAGCATATCCTCGAGTAACATTTAGTCTTTGTCCATTAAAAATGGTTGACTTTATGAAAAGCTATTGTATTTTAATAACGATGCCAGTATGAGAGAAAAGTATCTTTTTTCGAAGTGATTACGCTATCGGCATTCAGGCTTTTGAGAAAAGACTACTGAGAAAAGTAGGTAATTAAGTGGACTTAATACATTTAGATGATTCTGTTAATAATGACTGTTTTGTTATATAAGGGTCCTTGCGAACAGAGTCGAGGACAAAGCTAGTATTATATAAGACGCTACTTTGTGTACCACGTTTTTATTGCGAAAATGATACTAGGAGTAAATTAAATTCATCTCGGTTAAACACAGGATTCCCGAAATACGGCAAAATATTATAACACGAAATCACAAGGGATTTATTCGTATACAATACGTTGTATAATAAGGAATATTAAATATGCCTTCTGCCTCTAAATGGAACAAGTGTTGTCCTTTTAGACAGGAAAAACGCCCCTTACGACGGGTTCTAACGGATTCAACATACGAATTTTGACACAGACCAAAAAAAACGAAAGCAAAAAAAGGTGCGGACCAAGAGTCTGCAGAACAGAAGACTAAGAGGAAGAACAAAACGGATTCGATAACTCTGTTTCCTACTTGAAAATAGTCTACTACTCTATAAGTTGTACGAGACTATTGTCACATTACTCAAAACATTTTTCTCACTGTCAACCTACGATACAACCACGATACTTTTTTTTTCACTTTGCAAAAGACAATTCATTCCACATTAAGGGTCAAGCCCGGTGTCACTAGGTATTTGACGAACACAATTAACGGATACACGAATAAGTTTTCTACGTGGAATTCGAACCCACAACAAAGTCAGGTGGTGAAGCAGCGGCGAGACGTGCCGACAATTTAATTTACTCCTTTGTCAGTATACTCTGTTAAAATTTGATAAGTAAAATGTCCGCGAATTTCAACTTCGAAAATTTAAATTCAAGCCAAAACTCAATCCTACGAGTATATCGTAACTACTATTTTAATTAATACAAGATTGCAACAAGTTGGTTTATATAAAACTAACTTTGGTGACAACTTCATTGGTTTTGATATGTTTTTGGCCTATCATTTAGTACTCTTTCGAATAAAGGGTACCCCTGACAATGTTTATGCAAAATGTCATGAAGATCGATTAAGTAGTAACATTTATAACGGGACTGTTATGCAAATTTAAGTTTTCCTTCAAGTCCCTAAAAGATCTTCTAGATTTGGGCGTTGTTGCATTGCGTGCGGTCAGTGACAGCATCGGAGGCCCATCTCCCCTTCTCCCTTCCCTATTATCTCCCCATCCCCTTTCACCTAAAAATCAGGCTGACAACGCACTTACGACTCCCATGGTGTTGCTTGTTACTATGGACGCCAATGATCGCTTAATATCAGGTGACCCGCCTGTTCGGTTGCCTCCAATATCATATAAAAAATATATGTGAAAAATATGTTCTGAAGAAATTACAATTTTGTAGTTTCTGTAGTTGCTTGTAGTTGCTGTTTAAATGAAAGTGTCGGAAATTGATGTTTTAATATTTAATTGTTATAAAAATCAAACGCTTATAATCAGAATCAAACTATTATATACACTACTAGCTGTTACCCGCGGCTTCGCACGCGTCTTTGAATATATTAAATAAATTTAAAATTGTTATTAGATGTGTAAATTACAATAATACTCATTCAAAAATATTTGTAAGTATGACACGCACATCATCTACTGCAACAGGTAACATGTACATTATACACACATCAAAAAAGTCTAAGCAACATGCATGATATTACAAATTTTACCATATATATTAATTAATTTCTAAGTATTTACTCAAACAAAATGAGTAGGTAAGTAAACTTTTTTGTTATTGATGACATACTGGCTCGTTGTAAAAAAAAAAAAAATTGATTATGTTTTTTTTTTCATAAAATTCAAATGACTGCGAATTTGTTTAAATTTAAGTGCGTTTTAATTTCTACGTTTAGTCTTGATTTTATAATTTTACCAACCATTTAAATAAAGTTAGCGACAAAATTGTTAGATATTCTTTACGTCATGAAGCGACGTCATTTGATGGCAGATGAAATGCAAAGAGCTGTAGGGATGTTGCAAGCGGGAAGTAATCAATCTCAGGTCTCTCGACATTTTGGCATTCATAGAAGTGTTATTTGTCGTCTTTGGCAGCGCTGCAATAATACAGGAGAACCCGCTGAACAGCATCCAGGCCGTAAAAGGAGTACAACCACTCGGCAAGACCGGTACATACAACTGACTGCAAGACGCCAGCCGATGTTAACCGCTCGAGAGATAAATTTGAGGCTACAAATTTCAAGTGGTGTTGATGTAAGTCCTCAAACTGTGCGAAATCGACTGCATGAGTACGGCCTACGAGCTCGACGCCCAATCACGTGGCCACCGATACGTCACGGGAATCGCGCTTGTCGATATGAATGGTGTAGAGAACGCATAACATGGACCTAGGAACAATGGGATAAAATTATGTTTTCCGATGAGTCGCGATTCGGGATTAATCCTGATACAAGAAGGGTGCGAGTGTATCGTCGGCCCGGAAATACTGAAAGGCTCAGGTGCGTTCAGGAAGTTCATCCATACAGCGGCTCAACAATTATGTTATGGGCGGGTATTATGAAGTACAGGCGAACTGAGCTCGTTTTTGTAAATGGAAACATGAATGCTGAAAATTACATTGAGGATATTTTCAAACCTTATATCTACCCATTTGCACAAACCTTTGGCTCCGATTTTAGGTTAATGCATGACAATGCACGTTCACATACAGCTCGGCGAACCAGTGAATACTTTGCAATGGAGAACATCCGGGTATTGCGCTAGCCTGCACAATCGCCAGATCTCAAACCCATCGAGCACGCATGGGACATGCTCCAGAGACGTGTTTTGAAGGACTTGGACAGAGCGACAACAACCCAACAGCTGAAGGATTTGCTACAATTCCATCGGGAGCGAATACCGCAAGATGACATAACCAGTCTCATTAATTCAATGAATAATCGTTGCCGACAAGTTCTGAATAGCAGAGGAGACCATATTTTGTATTAAATATTTTCTTTAGCAATTTAATTTTGTAAAATAAAGTTTAGTTTCTTATGTATCTTAGTTTCTACAGTATATTCTAATGTTGTTCATTTCTGTTATTAAAAGAACTTATAAAGACAACAGCTTTTATTTTTACATCATAGAACCCTAAAGATATTATTTTAAAAATAAAATACAACGTTATAATGTGAAGAACCATCCTAAAATTTAAATTAGTAGGTACATGTTGCTTAGACTTTTTTGATGAGTGTATATGTGAATACTAATAGTGTATCGAATGGGATGAGATTTATCATAAGCCACATTGCTGGAACTTTAAACTACTATCTATATATTACCCTCAGTGATCGCTTACACTATATAAGAAAGTAATGAAAACATTAAGCTATACATTATCGAACAATGTGTTAAATCTTTTATTATATAGATGTAATATATCCATATTGTTGATATAATCAAGTTATTAATATACCTTGCTATAATTTAAATCACATATAAACATATGACTTTCAATTATATTTATTCTTGGAGTCCAGTACAATGTACGTCACACGCGCATGTTTACAGTGAACAACATATTTTTGATTAATTTAACACATAGGTACCAATGCACGGATAACAAGTTCATCACAACATAGTGTCAACAAAGTCCTGTTCTACGTCTGTCTATATGTCTGTTCGCGATAAGATCAAAAACTACAGAACGCATCTTCATGCCGTTTTTACCAATATATAAAATGATTCTTAGAAAAAGGTTTAGGTATAGTTTGTCTTATTATCAGAGCGGGTATCGTCTGCTGAACCCGCTAGCTTAAAATAAAACAGCTAATTAATTTGTTATTTGCCCGTAAATTTACCGTTCAAATATTACTTGTAGTCCGTTGAAACTGTTAAGACCTTGCTAGTAGGGATGTGAGATTAATGAAGAAAAATCGATTAATTAGGAATCGATTTTTCTTTTTTCAATAATAATCGATTTGTCAAAAATCGATTTTATTGAAAATAAATAATCGATTATTGGGAAAAATCGATTTTTATATTATTTAAAAACAGACATGCTTTCCATATTCCTATAATAAACCTAAAGATTCAAAATAACAATCTATCAGATTAAGAATCAAATAAAATGATACGTATCAAAAATAACCAGTTCAAAACAAAATAAAAGTGAATGTTCCTTTAAACTTTCAAGTTAAAGAATATAGAAACTAAATACCATAGACATTTTCAGTACTATTACACATTATCTATCTATCTTCTATCTATCTATCTATATTATAATAAAACTGTAACAAGTCGAAATCTGTACATTAAATATTTTTTGAAAATTTTAATCAGGGTAGACTATGTTATCGATATAGAAGCCAAAAATAATCTTTTTACAATTTTTGTCTGTCTGTCCCTAGAACACGCATCACTCTGAAACTACTGAACCAATCTTGACGAAACTTGACATAGTGACAACTAATACTACGAGATTACATCAAATATACTTTTTGTCCTATCAAACGCAAAGGGTTCTCCAGGATAAAGGATTAAAGCCTAGAACCTAAACCCGTATTACTCTGAAAGTACTAAACCAATTTTAACGAAACTTTACACAGTAATAACTGATATTACAAGGCTACATCCAGGATACTTTTCGTCCCATAAAACGCAAGGGGTTCTCCAGGATAACAAAAAACAAAAATTTGTAGTTAACGTAACTAGACTTTTTTGCGACACCTTAGTACAAGAGCCGGCAACGTTGAAAGAACAAGAATTTTAGAATACCTGGTTCGTTAATATATCAATATATATTTTTTTGTATCATAGGAGGCAAATGAACAGGTGGGTCACGTCATGTTAAGTGACCACCACCTCTATAGACACTAGCAACACCAGGGGTGTCGCAAGTGCGTTGCCAACCTGTATATTGAGGAGGGTAAGGGAAGGCAAAGGAGGAAAGGAGAAGAGAAGTGGGCCTCCGACGCTCTCACTGACCAAAGGAAATACTACAATGCAAGCGCTGTTATTTCACGACGATTTCTGTGAGAGGGTGGTAGTAGCCCGAAAGGACACTTGGTACCCGGTTAACGTTGTATTTTTAATGCGCGTTTTGATTTAATTAATTTTGATTTATGAATAGGTTTAAGAACATTTTTTTTTCAGTAACATTCAAACGCAATTAAAAGCATGAATGTATCATAGTCAGACATATTTCTTTATAAACAATCATATATATGATGATATGAATATATGATGATACCTGCTGATATATTTTATAAAAAAAAAATAATTAATTTTAAACCAATATTTTTTTCCATAACAAAGAACAAATTTCATTTTATTAAACATTATTGATATTAAGATTTCACCATATACAATAAACAACGATAAACGTAAATGTATGTACGTATGACTTGGGATTGACGCCATTTTAAATATATGCGTCGTCGACCATCAGGCTATACGAAACCGAAATAGCTTAGGCCGGCGAGGTGAAATATCTTGGCGTCACCTTAGATAAACACTTAAATTTCGATTCACACACAGATAGAGTGTGAAATAAAGCCGCTATGGTCTTGGGTCGTCTCTATCATTTGCTTTGTCATAAGAGTAAAATGTCCCCCAAACATAAACTCACTTTATAAAAAAACTTGCATCCGTCCGATTATGACGTACAGTTGTTCGGTTTTTGCACACACGCAAAATCGTATTCAAAAGTTACAGGTTCTCCAGAACCGAGCCCAACGTAAAATAACCGGTGCCCCATGGTACGTCCGGAATAAGGATCTCCACAGGGACCTGGAGATTCCTTCTGTCTGGGCGTATATAAAATTACTCACACGTAGTTATTTCGAAAAAGCCGCGAATCATCCCAGCCCTTTAGTGGTATCCACCGCGAACGATGAACTCGTACCCAACGCTGCGCAGTATAGAAGACGACCGCGACACATTTTTACCGACCCTCCTGATTCAATCACGTCAGCGAAAGATCAGTAGTAGCCTGTCTCTTCAAACAAAGCGTGTTCACGTCCACGCCCGCATAATCACTATCACGCCACCATGGTCTGGGGGTAAATTTCGCTCCCTTACACCAGATTAGGCCCTGCTCGGCAACGGCTCAAGCCTAGGTCCGTTCCCTCGGCGATGAGCCCTTGAGTACGCTGCTCACGTCATACAGTGACACAAAACTTTACATCACTGCTACAACATCACATACATCACCTATACACACGTGCACGCCTACACGCTTACATGCTGTTTTTCTTTTTCAGAAAAATAAACACAACAAAGAGTTCTACCCTTATTTTTCCCTATCCTATCCTATATAGTTTGGAGAAATTTTTCCAACACAAAATACATATAGGAGTTGTTGAGGCACGCATGCTTGGTACACATGCATGTTTTAATATCTTATATACGTATATCTAGATAGCTTAGCTTAGGTTAGATCAGATTGTAACTCTCGTGGTCGGGCGCATCAGAAGGCTGGGCCTCGAGGTGGCCCTCGAGAAGACTGAGGCCCTAATGTTCCATGGGCCTCGGCGGGGGCCACCTCCGGGGGCCCACATCTGTGTGGAGGGCGTCCGTGTCAGGGTGGGGACCCATATGAAATACCTGGGCCTCACCCTGGACGGACGCTGGCGGTTCGAGCCCCACTTTAAGGGGCTCAGACCGCGGATAGTCAGGGCGGCAGGGGCCCTCGGACGACTCCTCCCCAATACCGGGGGGCCGGGTGCCGCCTGCCGCCGCCTCTACATGGGGGTCATCCGAGCCATGGCCTCCTACGGGGCACCGTTGTGGGTGGACGCCCTCAGCGCCACCAATATCCGCGCGTTGCGAAATGCGCAGCGCACCGTGGCGTTGAGGGCGATAAGAGGGTACCGAACGGTGTCCGCGGCGGCGGCCATGGTGCTGGCTGGCTCCCTTCCCTGGGAGCTGGAGGCGCAAGTGCTGGCCGCCGTTTATGAATTTACGGCGGCTAAAAAGCGGTCAGGGGAGCCTCCAGCTCCCAGGGAAATAGAGGCGAGAAAAAAGTTGGAGAGGGAGGTAAAGGTGGAGGGGTGGAAGCAGGACCTGGCGGACGCGCAGTACGGCAGATACACTATCGACGCCGTCCGCCCGGTCCTGCTGGAATGGTGCAACAGACGATGGGGCTCCCTGACGTTCCGCCTGGTGCAGGTGCTGACCGGGCACGGCTGCTTCGGTTGGTACCTGCATCGGATAGCGCGCAGGGAGCCGACCGCCGTATGCCATGAGTGCGGCGTTGACCCGAACACCGCGCAGCACACACTGTCTGAATGTGCTGCGTGGGAGGAGCAGCGCCGCATTCTGGCTGCGGCGGTAGGAGGGGAACTCTCGCTGCCGAGCGTGGTAGCGGCCATGCTCGGTAGTGAGGATATATGGAACGCAGTTGCCTCCTTCTGCGAGAAAGTCGTCTCGCAGAAGGAGGCGGCGGAGAGGGTCCGCGAGAACGATCCGCAAAGTGGCCCTCTCCGCCAACGGAGGACAGGCAGGAGGAGGCGGCAGTTTGACCGCCTCCTCCCGCCCCCGTAGCCGGACCTAGGAACGGGTGGGGCTGGGGCCCCACCTTCCCATTGCACAGGTCCGGCAGACGAGAAGGAGACGGCCGGTGTGTACCCGGCTGTCTCCTTACAAGAAGAGGCCCGGCGGCGGCACTTCTGCCGCTGGGCCACACCGCTGGGGCGGCACGATGAAGTCTATAGAGATCTCGTGCCGCCCCAACAATAGCGGAAGACGTACACCGTGGGGTTTTAGTCCGTGCGAGTCGGACATAACCCACTCTCTCCCCAGGGAGGGTGGGTATCCATAAGGGATTTCCCCACGTTAAAAAAAAAAAAAAAAAGTTAGATCAGATAGGTTGCGATTTTTGCACAAAACAGGCGACAGCCCAAGCCGAGGTGTACTGTGCACCCTTGAGTTGGTCGCCCAAACATCCCAAGTCGGTTGAGTGCCTTCAGCGCTCGACTCAATAGTTCGGTGAAGCTGTAAAGACCTTACCAGGTCAACAGCGTATACAATTCGAAAAAAAATGCGTCGATAACACACGCTGCCACAATTATCGCTATCTTTATCGTGCAGCCAGTACTGCACTAAACTATAGCTATAGCTATATTCTATACACATTATTTTTATAGCAATAAATTGGTCTAAATATTGAGTAATAACTGAATTAGTGTGGAAGATAAAATTTGTACCTATTTATATCTAAATATAGTAATAATAAAATTACTGCTATTCTAACATGGGGTAAGATTACTTTTATTTTTATTTCCAAAAAATAGCATCAAGCACACTATTGTCAATACCAAAAATGTCTTTCAATAATAATTCCACTTTAATAACGTTTCTAAGTTAGTGGAAAAAAACATCCTAAAATTATTTAAAAATCAATATTTTTGTCTGTGAAGGTACGATATGCACAAATAAACGCAACTCTTACCGGCAGCTAGGTAGCCCGTTGTTAGGATGAATATAATGTATAAAACTGGCTTCATTGATTCTTTCCGGTATGGCCTCTGCCTATATAGGTAATTTCGCCAATATCAAGTGTGACAAATACACGTTATGTATCTAATGCCAAATATTCAGTATAACAACGTAGAATAATCTACAATAGAAACATATCAACATGGATAAATTATCAAGAAGTGATAGGCACTATGTTGTGAATGGTACAGAGATTATTTATAAAAATGTATTAGAAATATATTTGAAATACGTTTTCGAAACAGTTTATAACTCTTAGACTATAGTTTCAAGCAAGCGACATTTGACGGTTCGGCGCGATGTTTGACGCTTCGATACAGTGTTCATATATTTTTCTTTAATATAATGGAGTATAAAAAGGTTTTAATACAAGTTGAAGATGGTTATGATAAAGTAAGCGGTAGAGATGTTTATTCAGTTTTATGTAAGTTAGTTTTTATCTTAATTGAACCTGGTAGATGATTTTTTTTTCTCGAAATGACTACGCTATTGGCAGCTTTACCGGACTACAAACAACGGAGTGGTAGATGATGCTACGAACGGGTACTAGGCTTATTTAAAATAAAAATTACATGTAATCTGGGTATATGTTTCAGTGAATCCGTGGATAGTTTGGATTTTTGGAAACGGTAGTTGTGGCTGCAACTGGATACCAGTTTTATTCATTTTTTTCGCGTTTTTAAATACAATTGAAACCAGTGATAACCAATTTGGTGCAGACGAAGTTGCACGGGTCAGCTAGTATCGTAATAAAAATGAAATCATAAGCTTCCTAACAAAATGACAACATTATTAATTCTAACTTTAAAACTCAAAACAATGAAGTTCTCTTTTAAATTTCATATTAATTATAGTGTGTTTGACAAAATTAAAATTGAAGAAATTGTTTATTGCATAATTTTAATAATAATTTATAGTTTTGTAAACTTATCGATGTCGAGTTTTACCATAAGACATTTTTAGTGAACATGTTGAAGTACGTTGTACTCGGATGACAGACCTTATTAGTTTTATTGAAATTTTTAATTTTACAGAGAGCGGTATTTGGCTGTCATAAGAACCACAACAATCATTATAAGATATAGTAACTCATGTCACTTGTAAGGCAGTGGGATGTTTTCATTCTATGTTCTTTTAAAATTTGTAGTTTCACTACAAAGTTTTTCATTCTATCGAACAGGACATGCATATTACTGTGGTATTATTCTTTTTCGTTATAAAATACTTTCACCAGCCCCTTTTAGGTGTTTTGCGGCTAGAAAACATTTTAATTGTTTACGACTACATTATCTCACTATGCTTACTCTTCAATTGTAAATAATAATGAACTTATTTTGAGTTTCTTTCATCCGTCGCATAGATGTTTATGAAAATCGATTTAAATGCGTAATTTATATAATCGATTATTAAAAAATCGATTAATATTAATATAAACATCGATAATAAAATATCGATTATAGTAAAAAAATAATCAATTTAAATAAAAATCTATTATTTTTTAACATCCCTACTTGCTAGGTCAATAGCGTAGTCATTTCTAAGAAAAAAAACCTTTCAAATAGGTTCAGCCGTTTCGGACATTACCCGGAACAAATAAACAAACAGACATATCGACAGAATTAAAAAAATATTGGCATTTGTAGCATCGCAGATATACGTATTCATCAAAAAGTTTTTATTGTAATATTATATACACACACTTTACTCTTATAATACGTAATATATCACAAACCAAAAATTGGCAACAAAACTAACGTAGAATAAACTTTTTGAGGAGTTTTTGGCGGGATTTCAGTCTGTCATGTAGGGGATTTTATATTTTATTCATAATCTTGCGTTATTTAACTATATATTGTGTTAAATTGGTGGCGTTTTATGTAATATGGTTTGTTTATTGTGCATCACTTATGCATCAATGAATGAAAAATAATACCACGGAGCATGAATTCTGGGATTTTGAAAATTAAAAAAATTAAAATTTACGAAGTATTATATAGAAGATTTGACGCTTATACCTTTACATTAACTTAGACATAGAAGAAAACTGGGTTGAGAATACATAAGAACTACTTATAATGACAACTCCAGAATTAGCAGTATATGGATTAATTCCTTCGCCTGTCTTATTGGACGAATATTATTACTACTAACCTTTTAGAATAGCAGCACAAAATAGACTTCAAAAAAGTTTGCGATAGCAACGTACTACTTATAATCAAAAATTGGAATAAAAAATAACGTAGAATATACTTTTGAACAGGAACCCAAAATAAAACCCTGGTAATATTTCCGATAGAATGTTATCATGTTTCCATGGCAACGCATATAATACTGACACTGACACGCAGCGGATGCTCTGAAAATAGCCCGATGAGTTTTTAGCAGGATTTCAGTCTGTCATGTAGTGGATTTTATATTTTATTCATAATCTTGTGTTACTTGACTCTATATTGTATAAAGTTGGTGGTGTTTTATGTAATATGGTTACTTTATTGTGCATAAGTGAAGTGAATGGAAAATAATACCACGGAGCATGCAGTTCTGAGATGCCACAAAAACTCCATGGAAGTTTCTAACAAGGGAGCCACCATTTTGTTAGAATATTGATTCACACGATTCTTGATATTGAAATAATCGTACGACGCTTGTAATATTATTGACTACGTGACAATGGCAGTAATAATCTGAACGGTTGACTGCCAAAAATAAAGTAAAAAAAAATAGCCCGATTTTGAGACATTCTTCATTAGTGCCCCGTTCCTATCGGTTTTAACGTGATGATATATAGCCTATAGCCATCCTCGATAAATAAGCTACCTAACACCAAAATAAACTTTCAAATCGGTCCGGTAGTTCTTGAGATTAGCGCGTTCAACCAAAGAAACAAACAAACTATTCAGCTTTATAATATTAGTATAAATATAATCAAAAATATCTAATTGTGTTTATCCAAGCCCGCAAGATAACATTATTGAACTAAAATCTGAAATATCCAATCGTCTTCTATACTATAATAAAACTGTAACAAGTCGAAATCTGTACATTAAATATTTTTTGAAAATTTTAATCAGGATAGGCTATGTTATCGATATAGAAGCCAAAAATAATCTTTTTACAATTTTTGTCTGTCTGTCTGTCTGTCTGTCTTTCTGTCTGTCTGTCTGTCTGTCTGTCTGTCCCTATGCACACGCATCACTCTGAAACTACTGAACCAATCTTGACGAAACTTGACATAGTGATAGCTAATATTACGAGATTACATCAAATATACTTTCTGTCTCATAAAACGCCAAGGGTTCTCCAGGATAAAGGATTAAAGTCTAGAATATAAACCCGAATTACTCTGAAAGTACTGAACCAATTTTAACGAAATTTGACACAGTGATAACTAATATTAGAAGACTACATCCAGGATACTCTTTGTCCCATAAAACGCAAGGAGTTCTCCAGAATAACGGACGAAAGAAAAAAAATTGTAGTTCATGAGATTCTTAATGGATTTTGGTAATTTTCCTTAGTGCTATTTACAGCAGACAGATTAGTTAAAAATTCAAGTTATATAGGCTACATAAAAAAAAAACAAATAACCAAAAAAAACGACGGGGTTCGAACCGTCTCCCCGTCTCTCCCCGTCGATCATGAAAGTAGTATAGAGCCGCCAACTTTACCTCTAGGCTACGCTTACATAATAATTTTATTCAAAAATTTCAACTGCTTCGAAAACGTCCACAAAATTATTAATAACTAATCTATACTATTAAAACTGTAACAAATCGAAATCTGTACATTCAATATTTTTTGGAAATTTTAATGAAGGTAGACTATGTTATCCATATAGAAGCCAAAATTAACACAGTGACAACTGATATTACAAGGCTACATCCAGGATACTTTTTGTCCCATAAAACGCAAGGGTTTTAAATTTAGAATAGCTGGTTAATACTGTGAGAATTGGTCGATGATAACTGAAGTAGGTTATAAAAGTATTAGATATAGCATTATCAAGATATATGTCATAGTGTGATTTTACTTTCTTTGTAGAAGGGTGCATACTTTCAGTTCCGAAATTATCGCTGTCCGGCATATTTTAAATTAAAACACTGGTTACATTCACAACTGCGAAGGGTGTTTCATAATTTATAAATAGCGTTAAAAATGCGTAGTTTAATCCGTGACAGTCAATTGTCTAATTAAATAGTAACAAAGAAATCAGTGAAAGGTGCAAGCGCGGTGTGTTTGGCGGTATGTCAAAGGGCGCCCTTTGTGCATGCCGTGTAATACTGGTACGACGAGTGTTCGACAAAGCAATTTGAATGTTATGTTTATACGGATAGAGTTGCAGATGTTTTTGAGTACTTCGACAATAGTGCAAAGTTCGTATTATAACCTGTAGCTTCGGAAATGTAACGTCACAAAAAACCATAATCTTCATCATCATCATCACTGGCAGTTCTTCTCGACCTAATGCAGAAAATAAGCCTCCTCTCTTTTAAAAATAAAAACATGTAATTGAAATCTATCGAGTAATTTTTGGATGTACGTAGGTCAGACTTTGGCCAGTGTATATGTATATTAGTAAGATTAAAAAAAACCAATTCCGTAATATTATAAAAATATTATATTACACCTAATTTAAAAATATAAAAAATACATATACCTATACATTAAAAAAATTACTGAAGATTAATTTGACCCGTAAAAAGCTAACATCACGCAATATCTCCAGGCGGTCACCCATCCAAGCACTGACCATTTTTTTTTTTTTTACGTGGGGAAATCCCTTATGGATACCCACCCTCCCGGGGGAGAGAGTGGGATATGTCCGACTCGCACGGACTAAAACCGCACGGTGTACCGACAGACCGTGATGTTGGGGCGGCAAGGGATCGTTCTATGCTATTCCCCTTGAATAGCCGCCCCAACGGTCCACCCGGCGGAAGGTTGCCGCCGGGCTCCTACCTATAGAGAGGCAGCTGGGCACACGCTAGCTGCTCCCCCTCGTCCGCCGGATCTGTGCAATGAGGGGATGAGCCCCCCGACTGCATCCCCTCAGATCCGGCTACGGTGGCAGGAGGAGTTGGGCAAAGCGCCGCCTCCTCCTGCCAGTCCTCCTATGGTGAAGACGGTTACTGAGGGGGTCCGCCTCGAGATGACTTCCTCGCAAAAGGAGGCCACTGCTCGCCACGCCTGTTCGCTACCGAGCATGGACGAGACCACGCTCGGCAGCGATAAATCCTCTCCTACCACCGCCACCAGAGTGCGGCGCTCCACCTTCCACGCAGCACACTCAGAGAGAGTGTGCTGTGCGGTATCTTCCTCAGCGCCGCACTCATGGCAGGCAGCGGTCAGCTCCCTGCGAGCGATCCGGTGCAGGTACCACCCGAAACAACCATGTCCGGTCAGCACCTGCACCAGCCTGAACGACAAGGAGCCCCATCTCCTCCCAATCCACTCCCGCAGGACCGGGCGGACGGCGTCGACGGTGTGCCTCCCGAAGCGTGCGTCCGCCAGGTCCTGCATCCACCTCCCTACAGCCTCTTCTCGCATCTCCCGCCTTTTAGCTTCTATCTCCCTGGGAGCCGGAGGATCCAAGCACTGACCACGCCCGACATTGCTTAACTTTGGTGAGATCGGACATGAACCGGTCGACGTTGACGACAAAGCATTTCTATCTACGCGTCTCTCTGCCATAATTGTGACGTTACATAATATTAAATAGAAACAATTTGAATCTTACAATCATACAAGTAGGGTTGTAAAGGTTTTTGAGTATAGACTTTACTTTTAGGTATAGACATATGTATGCTGCCGCGAGGTTTTTTTATAGATAATAATATGTTCTTTAATATTGTAGAACATATTTTTGTTCTATCATTCATAGTTATCGGGGCGCATGCGATGAAATACATTTTATGCCAAATTTTTTTCATACCTCTGATTACATTATTGCAATTGTAGTAGAAATCCCAATTTTTTTCTAAAAAATAAATATAGCCTATATTACTAAGGGTTTTTTTCGAAATGTCTACGCTATTGACCCAGCAAGGCCTTAACAGCTTCACCGGACTACTAAGGCGAGCGCTTAAGGCACTCATCCGATTTTATTTTGGCAACCAGCTCAAGGGTGCACGGCACACCTCGGCTTGGCTGTTGCCTGTTGCATACAAAATCGCAACCTATCTTAGCCAACCTAGCTAACTATTTATATATGTACGAGTTGTTGAAACGTATATGTGTACCAAGCATACACGCCTCAACAACTCCTCCATATATTTATTATCGGAAAATTGATAGTTTTTCAGTTCGATAAGGGGAATAAGTAAACCCTTCCACTTTCATGTGTAAGCGTGTAGGCGTGCACGTGTGTGGGGGTGATCGTGTAGTGTTGTAGCAGTGATGTATATTTGTGTGTCACCGTATCGCGCAAGCAACGCACTCAAGTGCTCCCTACCGAGGGATCGAACCTAATGGGAGGTCTAATCCGGTATGTTACTAAGGGATAATGTAGCATTCTAATGGTAAACGAATTATCGAAATCCGTCCAGTAGTTTGAGTTTATTCGTAACTAACATACAAAAATACTACGATTCCTCTTTATTATAATAGTTTAGAAAAATAATTTGAATCTTATGCTTTACTGATAGGGTCGTTAATAGTGCGAAGTTTGTGTGTAATCACCACGAACGTCGCCATGGCCGATTTAAGTTTAGGGTGCGCCTATAGATGTTTTACATCAAAAATCACATGTAATCTGGGTATATTTGAGTGAGACCGGGGATAGTTAGGATTCACAATTGGAAACGGTAGTTGTGGCTGCAATCGGGTATCAGTTTTATTCAATTTTATCGCTTTTAAAAATACAATTGAAACCAGTGATAACCAATTTGGTGCAGACGAAGTTGCACGGGTCAGCTAGTTTAAAATACAACGCATAAAAATACATTTATTTCCAATTAGTATGGTTTATTCATTGTGAATATACCTCTTAATATAACATTATAGAAAGGTTTAAGTTTATTATCACAAGAAGAAAACTTTTGTTATAGCTTGTTCCAACTAAAATTAACATCTCCTATCACGTCGGTTACTTAAAACAAATTACAACTTATTATACAAAGATGTGTCAGAACTCTTCATCTCAAACTTTACTAAAGAAAATTAGTAGCAAACTCTGCTTTATAAGTATTCTAATAGTATCATGGCTACAGTTGTGTAATTTAAGACTAAAAAGAAAAAAAATCAAACAAGAACGTATTAATTATTTTTAAAACGGTATGTATAGTATTATACATGTGGGTGTTTTTGGCGGGATTTTGGTTTGTCATGTAGTGGATTTAATATTTTATTTATAATTTTGTGCTATATGACTCTATATTTTGTAAAATTGGTGGTTTTTACGTAATACAGTTCGGTCATTGTGCATAAGTGAAATGAATGGAAACAAAAACGCCCTGGAAAGTTCTAACATGGGAGCCACCACCTTGTTGGAACATTGAAATAATCACACGACACTTATCATGAGAAATATGTTGTAATCTCCATTGAAACAAAACATTGACACTAGCAAATGCTTGCGCGGAGCCAAAACAAGAAAAAAAGAAGAATATACATGTAGTGGTTTTTAGCGAGATTTCGGAACGTCATGTTGTGGATTTTTATTTTATTCATAAACTTGTCGTAATTTGGCTCTATACCTTGTAATATTGATGGTGTTCGTAATATAATTAGGTTATTGTGCACAAGTGAACTTGATGGGCAATAATATCACGAAGCATGGATTCTGATTTGCCACAAAAATTACCTCGAAAGTTCTAACAAGAAGGCCATCATCTTGTTGGAACTCTGAAACTATCACAAGAAACTTGTAATATCATTACCTACTCGACTATACCACAATATTCATATGAGAGACAGTACGGAAACTCTGCTCGTACCGGCACCCTCACACAAACATGCGCATCGACGAGACCTCTAAGTGGTTTTATCCATAAAATATTTTTTTTAATCTCTCGTTGATGCACATATTTGTGTGAGTGTGCCGTTATTGAGTGTTTGTAGGAAGTTTCCGTACCGTCTCTAATATTTATACTGTGACTAAAGCAGTAATAGTCTACTAGAAGTATGGTTACCATAAAAAAAAAAAACAAACTAAATAATACCTATACATATGGTTTTATATTCTTTTATTTCGTTGTTAGCACTCATTTTTGTTCTCAAGTACGAATTATTATGCCTTCAACGTCTTTTATTTCAAGTAGATACCTACATCGCCTTCGTTTCATCATTAACAAACACTCACCAGACCTGGCCTTTCATTCTCTCACTTCCACGGCTTTGATCTTTGACGGTAGATTCACAACAAGTATTTCGTACATAATCTTCCTGTAAAATCATACTCTGCCTTTGTAAATAATACATTATTCTTATAAATTATTTAATTGGTAATAAAAAATAACAGAGATACGGGAAGCTTTTTAGGTGAGGTGTAAAGGCAAGAATTTCATTTTCAGCTTATTCTTAATTTTCTTCGATATTCTATATTGCTTTGTAAGCTTTTTAACAATTTATACGGCTGAATATTAAAGAAACATACCTACTTTAATTTTGTTTTCTAAAACAAACATCCTTATTTCCATTACCTGTTTTCGCCCTTCTTTTACGTTTTACAAATGCTTAAAACAAATATTACCTGAATAATGAATTTTAAGACTACACTCAAATAAAGTTTGGACGATTGAAACGGTAATTTATCGGATTATTTGTTTTTTATGTCATAGGCGGCAAACGAATATGCGGGTCACCTGGTGTTAAGTGATCACCGCCGTCCATAGACACTAGCAACACCAGGGGAGTTGCAAGTGTGTTGCTGAGGTTAGGGGAAGGGTGGAGAGGGAGCAAGGGGGCGGGAAAGGCAGAGAAGGTGGCCCTCAGGTGCTCTCACTGACCGAACGAAACGCAACAATGCAAGCAATGCAGTAACGTCACACTGTTGTCTGGTGGAACTATAGAATCGTATTAGCCGATCGGATATGTGAATGAATAATTACTATTTGTGTTTGTCATCAATATACACACTATAAACATAAGCAATATCCCATATATATATAATGAAAATAACCGTATTACATACACGACAACTTACCGTCTTATTGGTTTCTAAGATGAGGTAAATGAGTATTTATTAGAAATGCGAATGCTGGTTAGGTAATGTACATTAATTACGTGAGAACGTTTGGAGGATTTTTGAATCCAAAGATTATCCTAATCTCGTGTGGGATCTTTCAAAATTTTCATTTTTAGTATAAATACGTTTGTTCAGAAAAACAGAACTTGTCTAGTCCGGTGAAGCTGTTAAGAACTTGCTAGGTCAATAGCGTAGTCGTACGAGAAACAAAAAAAAAACAGAACTTGTTTTACTCTTGTCACTATTAGTACATATCATTCTCATTACATTCCGATATATCAGTACTAAATAACTTTACATCTATTCATGATGAGAATATCCAGAAACATGTGTTACTTTAAATTAATCTGATTTTACCACATTTTTACACGATTTTTGCAGAAACCCCTTCTCTTCTCCACAGGAGATTTATGAGATTCGGTTTAATCCCCTCTCCCCCTGATCGTCTCATGTAATTTTTGACCGCCCCTATATATTGTAATAAAAAACAAATTGAATTAATTATAACTTGTAATTAAAAATAAGCAGTGACAATGTACTTCGGTTGTAGAGGTCACTGTACCTGGATAAATATCACTGAGGTAATTTTACTGTCCACAAGACCACTATAAAAAGAAATGTTTTTATTCAAATTCAAACTTGAAAAAACCTGATCTTGTTTAGGTATTTCAATATGTATTTTTCATATTATTTTTACAAACATCCAGTTGAGGACGTTTGGATTTTATTGAAAAAGAATAAAATCCAGTTTAATAAAGTAAACATTAAATTATTTTCATTATGAAAGATGTTCTACTTTTATTTATTTCATTATTAAGTATGTACAGACATGGGTCTTTAATTTTAACAAACTATAACCTAATTCATCCATTCGAGTCAACTAAGACTGTTATACGAGTATATAGGACATCGAGTAGCGGAATAGCTCTATTTAAAGGCCGTGAACAAATAAAGTTACTTTAAGTTCAATCATCACACTATACATCGTTAAAAGTTGAAACTTCTTGCGTAAAATGTCATATCTTTATCGTCATCAAGACTCATAATTAATTCTATCAAAGTACGTTTGGAATGTTTGTTAGGGTTTCTACTGCGAGCTTTGCTACAAAAGAAATTTAAACATGTTCCTGTAATTAAAATATGTCATATTACCCTTCTGAGAAATGTTATTTGTCCCTAGATCTAATTTCATATAAAACCGAATACTGTTACATGTTTTCTGGCTATTTATTTAGCAGATTCGTAACTCAATTTCGTGTATGTGTACCCAGCCAACGCTTGGTTAGAACTTTATTACTTGGCTAATCTAACAGAGAGCATTGTGTTCATAGACTAATTATTGTCACAATACAATGAGCACAGACGGCATTCGTTTACGTGCATGTTGTTTACTTCTCTGAAAGATAATATAATATCAAATATATTAAAACAGAAATAATATGAGATGTGTTTATTTTTTTCCTTTTCAACTTCTTAACGTTTTCCGGGCCTGATGCCTGGGTTTTTTGTATATTATTGAAGGCAAACGAAAAGGTGAGTCACCTGATGTTAAGAGATCACCACCATCCATAGACACTAGCAACACCAAGGGAGTTGCAAGTGCCTTGCCAGCCTGTGTTTGGAGGAGGGGAAACGACAGGGGAGAGAAAGGAGGAATGGGGAGAAAAGGGGACATGGGCCTCTGTAGCTCTCACTAATCGAACGAAATGCAATAATGCAGTTACTTCACGTGGATGTTTCTGTGGGTAATATACCCCGGGCGAGCCGACCCATTCATGTTGATACCTGTAATAAGTTCAGCGTGGCTCTACCACTACTAAAGGGTCTGTTTTCCTACTCAACTTCCTCCTCACTACCCGGTATTCGGCATCCTTTTGTGTGAGGTAGTTCTATATGTCCGCCTTCACCACATCCAGGCAACGTTTTTTGGCCTACCGCGACATCTTGGGCCTTGTACGATGAAGTTGAGACATCTTGTCGTCCTCGGTCGTTAATAAACGCTAAAAAGCATGAAATTTTCCTAATACAGTAAAAACCTGAAGGAGCGAGCGTCCAAGAAACCGCAATCTCTTTTTAGTTTACGGAGGTGTCCTACATTAAACCAAGTTTTTCATTTATAGGTACAGGTAGGTGCAGAAGTTACAGGAGTGAGTTTTCTCACTGTTTTAAAATACAGTAAATATACAGTCTATGTATTTTATTTCTTCAGCATTCCTGTTTTTCATTTTCATATACATCTTTCCGATTCCTAAATTTAACAAACATTGAGTTATTAAGAATCTTTTCGAATAAAATAAGATAAAAGACCATGTTAGGCGATTAGTTTCTCGGAATTTAAGAATAACTCACAAATAGCAAGTGTTACACATTGTTACACGATTGTCTGTTGTCGTTTATACTAGAACAGTGTTTTTCAAACTTTTTTGACACGGCCCATTTAGTATGAACAAATATTTCGCGACCATCTTACCCGTTGCTATTCTTTCATGTATTTTATTTTGTGACAAGTATCCAATTTAACTTATTTATTCATTTTCATATTTAGGATTCGGATAAATACATAATAGTTCTCATAAGTCTTTATTTTTTGTTTATTTAATACAAATGATTATGTCCTTTACCTAAAAATTTTCTTAATAAAACTTTATTGTTTTTTTTTTACTGCAGTAGCTTTCCCAATCGTTTGCAACTACGCTATAGAAGCTTCGCGACCCCCTTAAAGGGGCTTCACAACCTCCTTCGCAGGTCGCGACCCACACTTTGAAAAACACTGTACTAGAGGTACAAAGTATTAGTAGTAGTTTCAATTATATAGGGCCGCGACTGAAAGACTTTCCCTTATAGGTTTTGTTTCTCGCTTATATTGGTTTTAGAAGGTTACAATGTCGGTTCCTGGTAATTACACTCATTTCTAGAGTTTTCGCGCTTATCCAGTTATCACTTACTCAGATTTGGCTGTAATTAAATTCTTGAGACATACTACTTTGCATACCATGAATTCACTGTGCGGGTGCCGGGTCCATCGCATGACAATGAGAGAAGCTCCGAGTAGTTCCCGAGACTTGTGACACGGGTGTAGGTTTAAGGGGCCCCTTTCGAATGTACATTAACACTCACTTTAACCACTCGTGCTTCTCTCCTTGCCTATCGAAATCTGGTATAAACCTGCTAGTGCAGCTTTAGAGGCTCGTTCTAGACGCTTACTGCAGTTCTAGATAGACCGAGGTCTTTGAGCAGGCTATAGAGAGATTTTGCTGATATACCTCTTGTTCCCACTTCTACAGCATATAGATTAACTCTATAGACGTTTTTAGTCAACTCGTTGACTAAGTCGTAATATTTGTCCAGCCTTATCTCGTAGTCTTTAGGAATATTAGTTTCCCACGGAACAGTAAACTCGACAAGTACCAAATATATTGACCGAATTAATTGATTAATTTCATTCTACTCTTAATCTCTCATGATTGATTTGACAAAATAGCTAGATTACGGATATTCCAGTTCAACTTTGTATTTATATCCTTTCAGTAAAGAAAAGTCTTTTAATATTCTGCAAAAGGCACACAAATAAACAAGAAATTAACAAATCCATAAATGCCGTATTCCAGAAGTAAACAGTGTTCGCTACCATTATAAAGCCCTCCATTTTAAATAAAATGTTGAAACAACTTGCTAAATGTACCTATTGTGTTTGGAGTTTTTACCCTTCTATTTAACTTCTTACCGTCCCGTCGTCGCCGTCGCCCCGGGCCCGTTTACCAAGTTGTAACTAATTTTGTTTAATTCATTTTCTGCTGTGTAGCCCTCTAACATAACACGGAGAACAAATTTTATACAAATAAACCTTATAATGATAGTACATAATCAATCAAAATTCTTTTTTTTTTTAATTTTGACGACGTTCAAATTATGTATGAAAATTGAATCAATAGTATGTCTTAGCCTCACGAAGAAATAGTACCTAAGTAAGTCGTTTTATAATTGTGCACCATCCGACTAAAAGAACTAGAGCGAAAATTCAACCAGGTATGCAAAATTCACATCTCTCTGTTTATTTTTGATGTACAAAACACTTCAATGTAACGAAATGTAGCTTTAATATGTTTCAACATAGTAGAATTAGTAATGCGGTTAAGATTTATTGGCTATGTATTCGGGTGTGCTTCGTAGTACCTTCGCTATCTGGCTCACTTTGGAGACATAACCATCTCGTTACAACTTCCACTTTAATGTAGAGGTTGCTCAGGCACTAAATCTGTATGAAAATTCACAACCGGCACGAAAATATCTCAGTTCACCAGGTTGAGTGTAATGGACATTATAAAGTGTTTCACTACACCTCAGAATCGCGTGTGCTGTTGTGTACATCTTGATGGGTAACTTAAAATACGTATTATTAAGCTTAATGTTTTTATATTAAGTAAATCAGTCGTAAGGATAAAATGTGTGGCAATAGTCTTTACTTGGAAAAACACATTAAAAATGCCAAAAAGAATCATATTTGATACTTCGGAAATGTTTAAAATCGATGTAACTCACATAATCCACTGAAAACAGTAAAAACTGGTTCGCGTAATTCAAGGTCTAAGCTTTGATTTTATTTGAATTTAAACCATATTTCTTCAGTAAATTACAGAGAAAAATAATTGAGTACAATTACAAAAATAGAGCACGTCGAAGTTAAATTTTGATAATGAACAAACCTTTACTTTTTTTTTATGAAAAGTTCAATTCTTCAACGTGAGCATGATTCTATTACAATTTTATATAAAGACTGCAAATTTTACATCTTGACTAAAATAATATAAATACTACTGGCAATAACATAAAAGAGAGAACAAGCGGAAAACGTGTTGTGCCGACTATACTTAATTAAGGATAAGAGCGAGAAGTAGAAAACCACTGACAATCGTCCAAAAAAAGAATTTCTTTTATTTTCGTATCTAAACATAAAATGCAGTGACAAGTTCATTAAAAAAAGTCTGTTATAGTACTTGAAGTAAAAGTTTTAAGATATATTTATTTTTTAAGATGAGGTTTTCATTTTTTTTTAAGATTAGAACAAGGTACAAACATTCTATAAGTTATGAATAAATCCAATCGGCTAAGTGCCTGAAGCGCTCGCCTTAATAGTCCGGTGAAGCTGTTAAGACCTTGCTAGGGCAATAGCGTAGTCAGTTGGAAAAATAATAATAAACCTTTGCAATATTATCTCATTTGACACTGATTTACCGTAGCATTAGTGAAGTTGGCCAATTTCTGTACACACAGTGTTGCAGTGAACTGAAACTGTTTAGTTATTTTCAACATAGCTTTAACTCGTTTTCCATTTAGTATATTCCTACGACCTACAAGTTCTCCCGCAGTCACACAGTAGTTGTCTGTTGTATTTATGTTGTCACAAAGTAAGGCACATGCCTTAAAATAAATACTTACGTAAATGACTATGCTCTCTCTCTTAACTATATATTATATTATGGATATAACTAGGCATTCATGTCACTAGGTTTTGCACGTGGTTTCGCTCGCGTTGATATAGTTTCGAGGTCCTTCAGGAACAGTACCTCTTTTCAGGATCAAAGGAACCCTATGTCATTTTTCAAATTTCAGCATTAGTGACTTAATTATGTTGTGAAAGCGACAAAATTCTAGCATTAGTAAGTTAGTTAAAGCGTGAAAGCAGCAAAATTTCAGCATTATTGCAGCAACATTTATGATATATTTTTTAATTAAGATGGTATTTGCTTTTTCTCTAGTTATGCTTTTGGAGAGTGGTTATATTTAGTTGCTTTTAGTTTCTAGTATTACATCAATCGTTGGTACATTCTAGTAATTCAATGCTAGCCAGGTCAAGGTATACATAAATGAACATTCTAATGCAAATCTAATTTAACGATGTGCTGCGATGCTATCGTATCGACCTTGACTATGAAAACCTGTTTACAGTAATTGCTGTTTATAATAAAATTTCAGCGTATACTGAATATAACTAAATTTCTCATGCCCTCAGTTCAGTTTTATATAACATAATTTGCTTAGTAACGAATAATTATATCATTTTAGTTGCTTTGTAAGCCAAATTGTCAGGCTAGAAATTAACCTTGTTCTTCCCGGCGTATTGCGGCCCACATATATTTTGTGCGCTCTAATTATAAGTTTTGATATTAATCCATGAAGTGCGACTTTTTCTTGCTACTTAGGTGCGAATATACAGATTCATGCAAGATAAAAACATTTCCAAAAAAAAACTGTTTTTTTTTTTGTTTTTGAGCTTGAAGACAATGATATTACAATATCATTGCTTGTAGATGATAAAATCAAGACTTTAATACAAAACAAAGTCGAAATATCATTATATTCAAAATTGGCATATATTTATCATTACGTTGTTTCTATGTTATGCATTTTTTTTTATTGTAGCACAACAAAGTGACTGTACTATGCCTGATGGTAAGCATAGTACAATCCAAAAACATCGGCAACCATCGAGAGACAGATTATCCATCGACGGTCGCCGCTATCATGCCGGCCATAATGACGAAAGTCACCCGGTACTGGATATGTACAGGCTGATCCCGAAACGCGACGAGCAGAAGCGAGTCACTATGACGGGCTTTTTCGCCATATACATGGTGGTTGCGACCCAGTCGGGCTGTAAAACCCTACCACCCCGCTGTCGCCATTGCCTCGTTCGTTATTCAACAGGGTGCACCACGTGCAGGTGAGGTTGGCTTGGATATCTCAAGTCTTAAGATGTTACTTGACACCCCTTACAGCCCAATCCCCAAAATATAATATAATAGATATACCTAAATGTGTGTTCTGCTCAACTATAATAAGACCGGTGAAAAAGTTTGGCGAGGACTCTACTTAACATGAATGTAATGAACAGTATATATTAAAATCTAATATTTTTAACTAATTGTTTACTGTTTTTAAATTTCGATAATATGGAATTATTATTTCATTATATAATATTTAAAATGTTATAAAGGTAAATAGATAGCGAATTATGTATATATAGAAGGACAGTGTTTCATTATTACATTTTAAAACTCGCAAGAATTCCAAACTCTTAAATAATGACACTCTTATAAATTTAGAAAATCACTTAGCTTATTATTACACTAAGAGTTTTTTGTTCTTTTCACCCACTTAATGTTAGCTGAAGTGATTCTATAAATCAAAGTTAAAACAAATAAGCATTCCAACGAATACAAATTCTGAGACAAAATTTGGACTTTATAAAATAATATTTAGTATGTCACTGTTTGCAATAAATGGTACTTTTGTAAATTGTACATGTTCTAAAATTGTATGTATTTATGATTGTTTTTAATCAAACTACCAATATTACTAATACACTACTATACTAACTACAACTTCGAAGAAAGCTCAAAGATTCTGTTTCCGGTTCGCCAAGACACGATAGTATTTGAATTCGAATCTTATGTCAATCATATATTTTAATGACTTCAAGATACGTGAAGTGTGAACTGCGGACATATGACAAAACATCGAAAAACGCAATAATAGTTTTGACGAGTTATTGGAATAATTTCCGTCTCAGCATACATGGTCATTAAGATATAATAAACTTAACCATATACAGTAAGTGGGAAGTAGTCGCCATTTCCACATTGGTTGTCTTTAGGAATTATCAATACTAATTTTAAAAGTAGTAAAATTGAAATCAAATTCATATAAAGTATACTACATTTTTTATATACACTTAGGTAATATTTTTAATTAAATAAAATAAAGAGTCGAAACAGTGTGTGTGAAGTTGGCATACAAAGATATCGGAATTGTGAAACAAAA
>JACEII010000045.1:934685-992029 GCA_014332785.1 Antheraea mylitta
TTTTGTTTCACAATTCCGATATCTTTGTATGCCAACTTCACACACACGTCGAAACAACATAAGAAAACGCATGCAAATATAATTGTTGCTAGTTTATATATAATAATATGTTTATTTTAGCTAATTTCTTATTTATATAAAATTAACTTATTTGTGGGTTACAGTTAAAGTAGGAGTTGCATTTTTTTTTGGAGTAAGTCTTCAAATTAAGCTGACATTAAAAGTATCCAATTTCATCCAAATCCAATCCAAAAAGGAAAGATAACACAAAACTTATATTTTAAACTACTGTACTAGAAGCTACAACAACAATGAAACTACTAAAAATCAAATTTCTCCTTGTTCAAAGCTCACACAATGAGCTTAGTTGTGATAAACATTAACATGTGACTTCGTAACAGCGTTGTTTCCATTCAGGTCTCGTACAATTGAAAACAAATGGTCCTTTTTACCTCTGCTGCGTATATATATGTATACGGGGATGTAGAGACATTTATTCGTGCACCTTTACTCGGCCTTTTACTTTGTTTGCTCATACGATCCCAGAATAGGGAACATTTCAATCTACCCGACCGGACATGCGACTCGGTCGCCCGTGAAAACGAGGAAAAATCCTTCACGATTGTAGTACCATACTTTTCTTTATTCCACTACCCAAACCGTATACTTAAATAAAAAAGTATTCATTATTGGAATACCAATAAGTGTAAGGCTCTTACATAGCTGGCTGTGTATGTATTTTTTATAGCTTCTGTCGTGGGTTTGAGCCCATCACTACTGACATTTGATATATAAATGCTTTAGGTTGTTATACATCAATAATACTAACATTAAATCAAATCTTTCTGTAAGAAATTCTTTCACACTTATGTAAGATTTTTCTTAAAATTGTAATGGATTTTTTTACCATTAACAAAAAATATATTTACATTATATCGTAAAAAATACTATAGAATATTACTTCATTTAAAACTCAATTTTTAAGTGATCAACATCGTGAGAAAACCTGAACATGAGAGATGTTCTCGTAGTACCACTATCAGGTGACTGTTTAGACAGTAGCAATATTTATGGAGGGCACCTTACACTCGATTCTTGTTCTAAATTTATCAAAAAAATATGTGCTTAATATTTGACTTAATCACCTAGAAAAATAGAAAAAATATACACAACTACTCGTCTATGCTAACTTTAGGTAATGCATAACTTAGAAACAAAACAAAAGGGTTTGTTGCCCGTTTTACTATCGAAAGTTATTAACTCCGGGTCGCCCATTTTAACTTTTGCCACCGTTCATTGTACTTAGGTTTATTATTTTATTTACGCGATTGTAGCTATACTTTTGGAAGTATTAGAACAAACTTTAACTTAGGTATTTTTGGTTGTTTATTAGTAACTGTTTTATTATTATTATTTTATATGTTAAATATGACCATGAAGTGTCATACCTAGAATACTGCGAGTGTCTAACCTTTACCTGCTATATAGGGGGAAATATACAACTGTGAATTTTCCCGAGTTTGAAATCGTCAGTATGCTATGGATTGACGTAGTGAGTATGCTCATACCTTCCTTTGGGGAGAAGCTTACATGGCTTACAGGGTGTCTCTTATATGCTAATGAGAGTAGATAAGTCCTAAAAAATATTCTATCACCATCCTCGTTCTACCATCGGTGCTTAACCTCACTACTACTAAGAAGTAGCAAAGAAACCCTGACTTTTAAAACCAATCAATACCGAATATACTCCGAAGAGAATGGAACACATACATAAAGATACCAATAATGTAAATAAGCATAATCTGTACATAAATACAAATATTTAAATCTTTATAAAACTTAGTGACTTTTTAATCTATATTTTATTTCGGCACTTAAGTTCAAAAAGAACAAGTCAGTAATATCGTACCCTAATCTTAGCATATTCACAAACATTACTTAGACTTAATCACAAACTTCTATAAATAACTGAGTGATTGTATTTATCGGGGGAGCCACTATTGACCTGTGATACCGCGCTATTGAATATAGTGGGGGTGTTACTAATGACCTTGGTTGAAAAGTAGATGCTGGGTATACGCGCTCAGAGAGTTGAGCTTGTCTAGTTACATCTACGTAACTATAGTCAGTGTAGTGTTTCTGTGTCAGTTAACGTGTTATTAGATTGTTGTTGGTGGATTAATCGTTCAAATAATAACCATAACGTCAGTATGGATGACGTCATACTGCTACTTGGACGCCATTTTATTCTGCCCCGACATATTCGTTTTAAGTTGTTATAATTTGAAATCTTAATAAATTTGACACAAAGTCTCATTTAATAAAAAAATAAGAAAAATTTGTTCTTTTTTCTTCACAAAAAAAAAAACTTTAACTGGTAAAACGTATAGAGCCTTTTACGATAAAAAAGACAATAACAATACAACATATACGTGACCTCGTAACGAAAAATCGCGTTGTTGATAAAACATTACAAGACACATCGTAGAAAATTACTGCAAATATTTTGTTTCGATCCGATAGAGTGCAAATAAACACTTTTCAAACGGGACGCAGAAGTTAAGTATGTAGTTACATATTTATAAAGAAAAGTTTGTGCCGTCGCGGTTCCATCACTACTACAAATAAACGGGTTGCACTCCGTGATGTTCGTTTTACTACCCCCGGAAACCTGGAAAGTTTACCCTCGCTTGTTTCTAATTTTTTTGTTGATTCTATACCGTAACATAGTAATAAGAAAGTCGCAAAGCCCCTCTAGTAAAGGGCTTTTAATGGTATAATTTACTTGTGTTTATTCGTATTTTAAAAAGATGTCCTGAATATAATTTTCTAGAATTGGTATGTAGAAATATTTTCAACATAGCTGAACTTCGTTTAACATTAAAGTTGCATCTGATATACAGCTCTGAGTAGAATAGAAATCAAATGCAAAAAAATATTCTTGAATATTTGAATTTAATCAACTTACCGTTTATATTTTATTATTTGATTACAATTATGAGAAAATAAATGAATTAATTAAAAAAAAAAAAATTAACTGGTAAAATATTATTAGACTAAATAATTTGTACATATATATTTTTTTTTTTTGTAATTTATAGGTTTTAGCATTTTAGTTGACTATTGATGTTAAATGACAAATGCGGTGGAAGATGGCAAATACACTGAACCTTGAGTCTGCCTCTCAAGTCCAGACAAAATACACTCATAGGTGCGACACAGTAGATGTTCAACTTAAAGTTGGCGGCTAGGCAGGTGGGTTTAGATAAATAATAAAAAAATCACAGCGGGGTGGTGGCGGAGAGATCTACTTTTCTGCTGTCGGCTGAACCCAGGGGTAAAGGGGTGGGAGACTTAACCTCACATTGCACGGGTCGGTAGGCTGAGAGGCAGTTGGAGAACCGGGCTGCCTTAGTCGTGTGTGGCGTGAGTTAAACGCCTTCTGCTGGAGGCGTTGCGGAGCTTGCTATCGCAACCCCGTGGCAACAGATCAGGCCCCCCTCGGTAGCGGCTCAAGCCTAGGTTCGTTCCCTCAACGTGAAGCCCTTGAGTGCGCTGCTCGCGCGATACAGTGACACAAATTCTTACATCACTGCGACAACATTACATATATCACCTCCACACACTTGCACGAAAATTGAGTTAGAAAATTATCCGATACGAAATATATATAAGAGTTGTTGAGGTATGTATGCTTGGTACACATATATGTTTCAACAACTCATATATATATATTATATATATATATATAAATAGCTTAGGTTAGCTCGAATTGCTCGCGGGGAGCCGACGGCCACCTGTCACGAGTGCGGCGCTGAGGAAGATACCGCGCAGCACACGCTTTCCGAGTGTGTTGCGTGGGAGAGAGAGCGCCGCACTCTGGTGGCGGTGGTGGGAGGGAATTTGTCACTGCCGGGCGTGGTTTCAGCCATGCTCGGCAGCGAACAGGCGTGGCGAGCAGTGGCCTCCTTTTGCGAGGATGTCATCTCGCAAAAGGAGGTGGCGGAGAGGGCTCGTGAGGTAGACCCTCTAAGTGGACTTCTCCGCCAACGGAGGACAGATGGGAGGAGGCAGCGCTTTGCACAACTCCTCCCGTCACCGTAGCCGGGCCTGAGGAGATGCAGCCGGGGGGCTCATCCCTTCATTGCACAGGTCCGGCTGACGAGGGGAAGCAGCTGGTGTGTACCCAGTCTGCCTTTCTATGGGAATGAGCCCGGCGGCCATCTTCCGCCGGGTGGGCCGTTGGGGCGGCTCTATAAGGTTGATTAGCTAGAACGATCCCTTGCCGCCCCAACAACACGGTCTGTCGGTACACCGTGGTCCGTGAGAGTCGGACATAACCCACTCTCTCCCCCGGGAGGGTGGGTATCCATAATGGATTTCCGTACGTTAAAAAAAATAAAAAGGGAAAATAAGGGTAGAACTCTTTGTCGTTTATTTCTCTAAAAAAGAAAAACAGCGTGTAAGCGTGTAGGCGTGCACGTGTGTATAGGTGATATGTGTGATGTTGCAGCAGTGATGTAAGGTTTTGTGTCACTGTATGGAGTCCGATCCGAACCGCCGTGGTGGACGGTTGTGCGCACCGCTGCATCCGCTACATCGCTCGTGAGGAGACGGACGCGCTCGTTACACTTTTCGATTTCGATACTCGCGAGTTGGTTGGCGTTCGCCATTACTTCGTGAGTGTTCGGCTGACGTAGCGCACACGTGTGCGCCACACCTGAGCTACGCACCTGCGTAACACACCTGCATTCTTTTACCAGGAATTGAGTGAGATCCCTCCTTTGTATTTATTTATTACTTTGCTTATTTCTTGGTATATTTATTTGTTCTTTGTTTATTTGTTCTCACTTGTTTATATATTTATTTACGTAGTTCTTTATTCCTGTAGTCGTCATTTCTTTATATCGTTATTTCCTCTTCAATTATTTGGTTATTTAGTTATCTATTTATTTATTTGCTGTATATTTACATAATTTATTTACCTTGCCTGTCTCGCTCACGTATTTCCCGTATTCCTTTCTTCTTCTGATTTATTTTAAGCAGCTCTCGTGATCTGCACCCGGGATAGACCCGTAGTTAACCGGTTGGCGTGCCCCCCTGCCCTTAAGGCAGGGAGGTTGGTTCACGTCCCCCCCATCTCCCACAATCTATCGCAATGGATCCGAAAGTGCTCCTGGATAGGTGCCGCGTTGGTCTTCTCGCATGCGGAGTAGATGAGGATGTCGTGAACTCCACGTTCATGGACATCTTTTCCCGGTCCTCCGAGGACATTCAATACGTGCCCCGCGTGGAAACCGCGAATTCGTTCGAGACCCTCTCGCCGCACTCTCCGCTTGACGATAGGGATAGGGATGTTGTAGCAACACCCACATCGAGCTCCAGCTTGGAGGCCGGCTCCGATATGGAGCTCGACGTATCGGCGTCCGCCAAACCGCACGTGACCGTCGACACGTCCGCGATTCCTGCGCCTTCAGCGCAACAGACCGATAAAGACGGTTTTCAAACCGTCTCCTATAATAGGCGACGTCCGGCTAGTCCGTCAGATTCGGGTTCCGCAGGTAAAGTTGCGAACATAGGTGGCACCTGGGTGCCAGCCCCGGTTAAACCGTCGGTTTCAAACACACGCGTGGGCGAACCTAGCTCCGTCCCTCTCGCTCCTTCGCAGACCACGGGTTCCGCAGGTAAGAAACCACGCCCCCCGCCCCTTGTCACGATCCAAGACAAGTTCCAGTGGACTTCAAACTCGAATCGCCTCAAAACCCTTAAGGTTCATTATACGTCCGCCCTCAATACTCCGGCGGGCATTCAAGTGAAATGCCCCACATCCACCGACCATCGCGCGCTGACTCGATTCCTTCGGGAATCGAAGTTAGCGTACTTTACTTTCGCACTCGAGGAGGAACGCCTCCTCCGCGTAGTGCTTCGCCGCGTCCCGGCCGAGATCTCGGTCGAGGACGTCACCCTCTCCCTTAAGGAGAAAAATTTCCCCGTGCGTGAGGTACATCGGATGTACCACCCACGCACCCGCGCCCCTTATAATATGGTGCTAATTCTCCTCGACCGTTCGCAGGAGGGCAAGGCCATTTTCAATCTCACTTCAGTCTGCGATTTAAACGGTATTACCGTAGAGCCCCCACGCAAGACCCCCATCGCAGTGCCATAACTGTCAGTGTTATGGTCACTCGGCAAGGAACTGTCATCTTCGCCCCAGGTGCGTCAAGTGCCTGGGTGATCACCCCACGAAGGAGTGCGCTCGCACTCCCGGTACTCCGGAACCTCCGAGTTGCGTGTTGTGCGGTAACGCGGGTCACCCCGCGAACTATCGCGGCTGTCCTCGCGCACCGCGCACACAGCGACCCCGTCAGGCGAGGCAGGCGCCCAGGGCGCCTGCAGCCGCCTTCCGCCCTCCACCTCCACCTCTCATGTCCGTGGAGGCCTTCCCGGGCCTGCCGGGCGCCTCCCGTGCCCCGGTAGCGCCCGCGCCCACGACCTCATCGCGCTCGCCACCCTCTGTGCCGCCCCTATAGCCCCCTGGGCCCCACGACCCCAGCCTCAGGCTTCTTCTAAGCCTCAGGCGCCGCTGCCACAGGCGGCTTATGCTTCATCATCCTCTCTCTCTGGTAAATTCGACTGGATGAAGCATTTACTCCGCGAACACGACATGAAGGAGGTCCTCGCCTTCTACGCCATCGTCGAGGTAGAAGAGGAGCTAGGTCTCCTCACCGCTCTAGCGCGCTTCCCGGCTATCGGAGCCATCATTCAGCGCATCGCCCGGTCACCCTCTTTTAAATAAGTCTTAAAATTCACGGTTCTTAATAAAGTAAAACCACGCGGTCTATGTCTCTCGTTTTTCAATGCGAGATCCCTTCGGTCACAGCGCGATCTAGTAGCTAACTTTTTGCGCGATAGACAGATTGACGTTTTCCTCATCCAAGAAACGATGTTAAAACCGAGTATGCGTAATCCCAGAAACGCAAATTACTGTATAGTCAGGAACGACCGTGTAACCCGCGGGGGTGGCACGTTAATCTATTTTAGGCGTTCGTTGTACTGCTTGCCGTTAGATCCGCCCGCGCTAACCAATATGGAAGTGTCAGTGTGTAAATTAGGTATGACCGGTCACTCGAATATTATTTTAGTTTCCGCGTATTTGCCACCGAACAAAGAATTGCTAAGAACCGATTTGCAGGCGCTACTTAATCTAGGAGATTCAGTTATTATAGCGGGGGACCTCAATAGCGGGAATGTTATCTGGAATAGTCCGTGTACCTCTCGTAATGGGAGAATACTCGACGAACTAGGTAGGGTTCTCGCTTTCGTCGTCATAGCCCCTCTGGAACCCACGCACTATCAAGATCACTGCCGACCCACAGTATTAGATATAGCTCTCTTAAAAAATATCACGCTTCCTGTACGACTCATACAAGTCGTACACGAACTTGATTCAGATCATCGCCCGGTTGTTTTACAGTTAGGTCACAATTCAGACTTCACCCCGCCGTCGGTTAGGGTGGCTGATTACGCGAAACTCGTTCAATATTTTAAATAAAATCCGTCGTCTAGTAGTTTAGACAGGATTCCGGACGTGTTAGTGTCTAAAGCCGACGCGGATTCGGCCATCGATTCCCTGGTTGATTATCTCCAGACCGCCGTCAGGGTGACCTCGAAAGAGGTACAAGCGGCGAACGATCGCCGTTTTATACTCCCTGACGACGTGAGAGCATTGATCACGGAAAAGAACGCCGCGACTCGAGCCTACGACGCTTACCCGTCTGTAGAGAATCGCAATCGTTTACGTTTGTTACGAAAAACAGTTAAGTCTCGTATTTCTGAGATCCGGGGCGACAGGTGGGACAGACTCCTGGAGGGTCTCCAGCCGTCTCACCAAATCCATCAAGCCAGATTTTTTTAAATACTTTGAAACTTTATTAAAATGGAATTATTATTGAAAAACATTATTATTGACAATAATGTGCTTGATGTTATTTTTTAGAACTAAAAATAAAAGTAATTTTAAACCATGTTGAAATAGCAGTAACTTTATCATAACTATATTTAGATATGAATAAGTACAAATTTCATCTTTCAGACTAATTCAGTTATTTACTCAATATTTGAACCGATCTATTGCTATAAAAATAATAACTTATCTATAGCTATAGTTTAGTGCAGTACTGCACGATAAAGATAGCGATAATTGTGGCAGCGTATGTTATCGACGCATATATTTTTAAGATTGTATCAGTCCCAAGACATACGTTTACGTTTATCGTTGTTTCATTGCATATGGTGAAATCTTAATATCAATAATGTTTAATAAAATGATTTTTTTTCTTTGCTATGGAAAAAATAATTGGTTTGAAATTAATTATTTTTATTTATAAAATATTTTAACGGGCATATGATTGTTTATAAAAAAATGTGTCTGACTATGATAAATTCATGTTTTTAAATGCGTTTAAAAGTTACTGAAAAAAAATACCTCAACTTACTTATAAATCCAAATTAATTAAATCAAAATGCACATTAAAAATACAACGTTAACCGCCTACCAGGTGTCCTAAATTCTGTCTATTGATATATTGATAATTTGTGTAGGTGGTAGAGCCACGTTGAAGCTATTACTGGTTTCAGCATGAATGGGTCAGCTTATTCGGGCTAATACCATCCTCTCACAGAAAAACGACGTAAAATAACATTGTTTGCATTGTAGTGTTTCGTTCGGTCAGTGAGAGCGCCGGAGGCCTACCTCTCTTCCCCTTTCCTCCCCTTACCCTCCGCCTCCCCCACATACAGGTTGGCAACGCACTTGCGACACCCCTGGAGTTGTTAGTATCTACAGACGGTGGTGGTTACCTAATATCACGTGACCCACCTCTTTGTTTGCTTCCTATGATACAAAAAAATATATACTGATAAATTAAAGAACCAGCTATTCTAAAATTCTTGTTCTCTCAACGTTGCCGGCTCTTGTACTAAGGCGTCGCAAAAAAGTCTAGTTACGTTAACTAAAAATTTTTGTTTTTCGTTATCCTGGAGAAACCCTTGCGTTTTATGGGACAAAAAGTATCCTGGATGTAGCCTTGTAATATCAGTTATGACTGTGTTAAGTTTCGTTAACAATGGTTCAGTACTTTCAGAGTAATACGGGTTTAGATTCTAGACTTTAATCCTTCATCCTGGAGAACCCTTTGCGTTTTATGAGCCAAAAAATATATTTGATGTAATCTCGTAATATTAGTTATCACTATGTCAAGTTTCGTCAAGATTGGTTCAGTACTTTCATTGTGATACGTGTTCATAGGGACAGACAGATAGACAGACAAACAGACAGAACGACAGACAGACAGGCAAAAATTGTAAAAAGATTATTTTTGACTTCTATATCGATAACATAGTCTACCCAGATTAAAATTTTCAAAATATATTTAATGTACAGATTTCGACTTGTTACAGTTTTATTATAGTATAGATATAATAATAATAAAATTACTGCTATTCCAACATGGTTTGAAATAACTTTTATTTCTATTTTCAAAAAAATAGTATCAAGCAAATTATTATCAATAACAAAAAAATCTTTTAATAATAATTCCATTTTAATAATGTTTTAAAGTTAGTAAAAAAAACATCCTAGAATTTAAAAAAATCAATATCTATGTCTATAAAGGTACGATATGCATAAATAAAAGCAAGGCCGGCACGTTGTTCGGATGAATATAAATTCGTTATCGAAACAGTTTCTAACTCTTAGACAATAGTTACAAACAAGTGACAGTTGACGCTTCGACGCGATGTTTGACGCTTCGACACGGTGTTAATATATTTTTCTTCAATACAATGGAGTATAAAAAGGTTCTAATACAAGTTGAAGATAGTTATGATAAAGTAAGTCGTAGATATGTTTATTTAGCTTTATGTAGGTTAGTTTTTACCTTAATTGAACTTTAATGCTAAAAACGGGTTCTAGGCTTATTTAAAAAAAAGTCACATATAATCTGGGTATATGTTTGAGTGAGTCAGTGGATAGTTTGGATTCACGATTGGAAACGGTAGTTGTGGCTCCAAACTGCTCTCGGTTTTATTAATTGTTTTCGCGTTTAAAAATACAATTGAGACCAGTGTTCAAACAGGTACAGCTAGCATTGTATAAATATTGTAAATTTTAGAAATAAGTAGCGTGAAGTATAGCAAATTCAGAGTTATAGAGGCTGTACTCCTCGATAACATGGAATAAAAATTAGCTATTTGAAAAATATACACTATGAATATACACACTAAAGCTCGTCAACCGCTACAAAATAAAACAAAAAAAAAAGAAAATCGGTCAACAAACAGATGAACAAGCACTGAACTGTTTTATAATCGCCTAGTTATTAGTTATTAGTTATATGCTATATAATCTATAATTTTGTATCAGTCACATACTAAAACTAAACTAAAACATACTAAAATTCGATAGGTGGTAGAGCCACGCTGAAGCTATTACTGGTTTCAGCATGAATGGGTCGGCTCGTCCGGGGCAGTACCACCCTTCTCACAGATAGCCGACGTGAAATAAGAGTGCTTGCATTGTTGTGTTTCGTTCGGTCAGTGAGAGCGACGGAGGCCCACCTCCCTTCCTGCTTCCTTCTTTCCGTTTCCTTCCCCCCCCCCCTCTCCCATATACAGGCTGGCAACGCACTTGCGACTTTCCTGATGTCGCTAGTGTCTATGGACGGTGGTGATCACTTAACATCACGCGACTCACAATTTCATTTGCCTCCTTTGACATAAAAAAAAACTAAATATTAAATTAACAAAAAATATAACCGCCGAAAAAACTGAAAAGCAAAAAATAATAAACCTTTTACTTTATTCATCTTAATAACTAAGTTCTTAAACTAATGTAAGTATACCTAAGTAATTTTAAGTCGGCGCCAATCAAGCAAATTAATTAATTACGTAAAGCGTGATGCGCGGCGGCGGCGCAGCGTGACACACCCCTTGCATGCCGAACGCTTACGAAGCAACCCGAACGGGCACACACGTTACCGCTGGAGATCTCACATTGTGTTTTTAATTTGATTTGGTTATTTTTGTGAATTTAAGTAATTTAATGATCTTTGTTCATTGGTTGTTTGGCGCCGACTCAAAATTACTTAGGTATACTTACATTAGTTTAAGAACTTAGTTATTAAGATGAATAAAGTAAAAGGTTTATTATTTTTTGCTTTTCAATTTTTTCGGCGGTTATATTTTTTGTTAAAAAGTTTTTATTTTATAATTTTTTGTGGTTATGATCTTAGTAATTACTACAAGCTTAATTTATTTGTAATACACAACTCAGAAGTTGAATTATAAATCATGCCCGGTTTTCTTACCCTTGGGGTTGCTTTTTTCATGTTTACGTGTATATGGGATCAACTTCTGGGTATACTCTTTCAAATCAAAAGATAATAATTTAATTCGGACTATTCTGTCTAAAGGTATGCGCGGTCATAGACATAATCAGTGCGTGAATAATCAATCATTGTCGATTTTCATATTCTTAGGGTTGAAATTTTTTTCCCAAATTTAAATGGGACCAACTTCGGAGTATACCCTTTCCAATAAAAAAAGAATTATTAAAATCGGACTATACTGTAAGTGTAATACACAACTCAGAAGCTGAATTATAAATCATACCCCGTTTTCCTACCCTTGGGGTTGATTTTTTTATGTTTACATGTATATGGGACCTACTTCTGGTTATACTCTTTCAAATCAAAGGATAATAATTCAACTCGGACTATTCTGTCTATAGATATGCGCGGTCATAGACATAATCAGTGCGTGAATAATCAATCATTCTTGATTTTCATACCCTTAGGGTTGAATTTTTTTTCCCAAATTTAAATGGGACCAACTTCGGCGTATACCCTTTCCAATAAAAAAAGAATTATTAAAATCGGACTATACTGTAAAAAGTTATGCGTGATCATACATAAAAAAAAAAATATATACGCGACGAATTGAGAACCTCCTCCGTTTTTTTCGTCGGTTAAAAATACTTATAAATAATACGCCCAGATTTCAGAGAAAATTTAAATTCCAAATGAAAACTTTTCAAAACGTTACAAGTGGTTTCGTCGAATATCAAGGTATAGTTTTGTATAAACCTTTTAATATCGTAAGCTCCTAAATCCTTTTCGTTGTAGTTCTATTAAAGACGATTTCTTTGTAACGATCTTCCCGTAATCCTTCTTACTTATTTTGGCGTGAATACAACAAAGAAGGTAAAAAAACTTGTATAAAAAGAAATCTTACCCTCAAAACGAAATAAAAGATCGAGTCTCTATATCAAATAAATCTCCCCAGACTCGTTTTTATCAATACGTAATATTTTTCTGAAAAAATTATAATAATAATTCTTCCATACTCCATTACACACGAAAAGTTTCTGTAGCTTTCTGCCTACTGTGAGTATAAGGTATGCTTATTTATGTTACTAAATAATATTTCCTCGGTTTTCAATAGAAATGTCAGATAAATATTGTATTGTTTAGAGATATAATTTACCATAAATAATTGATAATGTTCCTCTTTTATCCATGAAAATGAAATATTTATAAACCTATGAACACAATCCGCAATGTGGGTACAATAACGAATTCGAGGCAATGATGGTTCAATGGTTGGTAGTGTGTTTGGGTCGATTGACGTAGGTATGAATTCCTATTATAGGCCGGACCGTTTTGGTTAGTATAAATATCGTGATGAATCCATGGCAAGTTTGTAGGACTTTTTTGAAGCTCGCCTGGCTACCAACCACTCTTAAATTAACCTTTTGCCATGCACCTATATGTATGTGTTCCAGGAGCTGCCTTCAACAGTCAGTCCGCTTTTAATTTTAGCGTGCTTAAAATTTTAGACAACTTGTCCATTTAACATTAGATTAGGTTGTAACCAAACGCTAAAACCTACAAACCATTTAAAAATAGCAAATATGTAAAGATACATTTATTAATTAATATTTCGGCAACGTTAAAGTTTTGAATGATTGGTCCGACCGGTTTAGGTCATGGCGACCACTTTGACCCCTAAACTTAGAAATAGCGATGGTATGCTCGAAGACGGTTTACGTAGCCTATCTTCGTGGTGAAAATTCGTGCACGTCGAGGGCACGTGAATGTGCCGTTCTCATAATGATATATTATGGCAGCAGGAGGGCGAGCCTTTAACTGGTCGCGTTTGGTATCAAGGTCAGCTTTACGCTGAGCTTCGAACTCGTGTACTTATTTCATTACCATCCAGCGCCATTCTGGCCATTGTTCCGGTTTTATAATAATTGGAAGGATTATTGAATATTGTAACAATATTGAATATTGATAATATTGATGAAAGAAGTATGGAAAAAAGGTATCTGGTATAAAACAATATGGTGTCAGCCTCTGCATATACCGTGATTTAATGAATGTAACCTAAGCCGACAATATGATAAGGTAGCTTTAAGACTGTTCGGGGCACTATCCATCGAGAAGTTTTGCATACTTAATGAGGTAAGAGGAATCTCCCAACTGCACAGTATATAGAATAATTGAGGATATGTTTCACTTGACAATGGAGTGAGCTAAGAACAGCATGGAAAGAGAGTCGTTGGTGAGTAGTATGAGCAGTAGTTGCCAGAACATTGGTATTTGTCACAGCATCTTGGCTGAACAAAGTTCGGATGAATCTTTTTTTTATATCATATAGGAGGCAAACGAACGAAGACACGAGTCACCTGATGTTAAGCGATCACCGCCATCCATAGACACTAGCAACCCCAAAGGAATCGCAAGTGCGTTGCCAGCCTGTGTTTGGGGGAATTGAGAGAAAGGGAGAGGGGTTAGAGGAGAGGAGAAGGGAGGAGAGAGGCGAGGGGAGTGGAGATGAATCTCCGGCTTTCACACTGACCGAACGAAACGCAATAATGCAAGCACTATTATTTCACGTCAGCTTTTTGGGAGAAGGTGGTGCTACCCTAGACGAGCCGACCTATTCATGCTAAAGCCAATAATAGCTTCAACGTGGCTCTACCACCTACAAAATATGGCTAAGATGTTGTTATGACTTTGTAATGATACCTCGTCAGCGACTCTCCTGATGGAACTAGAAATATTGGGGAACAATGGGGCTAATATATTCAATGGAATAAAAGTCCCAAAAATAAAATAATTAAAAAAAATGTTTATTTCGGAAACGAGATTGACATTAAGATATTTTCTCCCCAAGAAGTAACAACCAGTAGCTTCCCTGTGTCTCTCGACATACCGTAACTACATGCTGCGACCCATACCCTCGTTGACATGGAAATGACAATTTACTGGTTACCCGATTAGGCCTCCCACGGCAGCAGCTGAAGCCTAGGTTCGATCCCTCGGTAGGGAGCCCTTGAATTCGTTGCTTGCGCGATACGGTGACACAAATATACATCACCGCTACAACACTACACGATCGCCCCCACACGCGTGCTCGCCACACGCTTACACATGAAAGTGGAAGGGTTTACTTTTTTTTCCCTTATCGAACTGAAAAACTCTCAATTTTCCGATAATAAATATATGGAGGAGTTGTTGAGGCGTGTATGCTTGGTACACATATACGTTTCAATAACTCATACATATAGGAATAGTTAGCTAGGTTAGCTAAGATAGGTCGTGATTTTGCATGCAACAGACAACAGCCGTGCACCCTTGAGCTGGTTCCCAAAAAAAAATCGGCTGAGTGCCTTAAGCGCTCGCCTTAGTAGTCCGGTGAAGCTGTTAAGACCTTGCTGGGTCAATAGCGTAGTCATTACGAAAAAAAAAAACAATTTACTGGTCTTAGACCCTTTTAGACCGTTTAAGTACTTCCGTTAACACAACTTTCAACGTAATCACATTTTACCTAAATATATATACTGTTGTAAATGTGTCTGTCCTTATAATCGAAAACTACTATTGTGCCGAAAAATCGCCGTTACCATTTCCACACTTTTGTGCGATGAGCATAATTGGCTGTTATGTGCCTGGGTTCAATTAAATACAAATTAATCTGGGTATATCAACTGTGTAATTACAATAACGCAAAGTCTTCTTAGCATAGAGTCATATAGCCGTGTGTTAAATTGTGTCTCAATATTCAATATTAGTCCTATTGGGTTTCTCATTGACGAGAGCTCATTGACCTTTGAAATAAAATCTCTACTAAGTAGCCTTTCAGTCATACATTATTGGATCGGATTTTTTACTGAAGATATCCCTACTCTTCGTCAATAGGTGCTTGATACATTTTCACACTCCTGGAAATTACTAAACAGTTTCTTGTTTTATTTTTCGTTTCTTGTTTTATTTTTCCTTTGATTTTTTCTATACTCCATTTAAAGTGTATTGGATTTTCTCAGGGTTCGTTACTTTATCCAATTTCCATATATACGCTTCCAGTATCTTCCCTGCCTATCTTTGATACATCTAACTTCACTGAAGACTTCATTTCCTTCAAAGAATTGTGAATCATAACAAATATGACTTATCCATTTATTGATATAGCATAATTGTAGGTGTATATTTTCTCTGTTACTTCAATTTTACTTCCAACTACGATATTCATTAAGAGTGTTAGGTGATAACGTTTCAATACGGAGCATATTTACTAGTATCTATTACTAAAACATGACACTGGAAGGTTCTAAAGTAATTAAAACAAATAATAACAAAAGAGTGCAAAGCAGCGGGCACATATCATAGTTAAAATGTAAACAGTGGATCCACTGCCAAACAACTAAATAAACTTATGAATATTTCCAATTATCGTTAAAAGTTAATCTTTAAAAATATATTTCTTCTGTACGTGTGTATGTCACTAATTTTGATGAAATTTTGTGTGCGTATTCCAGTGGATCCGGGAATGGCTTAAATTCACAATTGGACCCCGTAAGGTAGCGCTGCGGTTGGCTTTTAGGATTTTCTAAAATTATCAAAGCAGGACAACGTCTGCAGAGACCGCTAGTAGGTATACGTATAAATGACGGTTATCATTTGTAGATACAAAATGATTTCTAAAATCTTTTGCATATTTTTATGTTCCCAGTAAATATCTCGCTTCCGAGCGATCTCGATCTCGCAATCTTCTCGTGCCCCCCGTAAGGGGTGTGCGGGGAGTCCGTCCCAGGGTGTCCCCTCCTGCAGAAGTATCTTCTCGCCACCCTTAACAAAGGGTGTATCTCTTTGACGCCTTTGCGTCCTTATGGGTCTTCGGGGTGCGACTCGGTTGAGCCGCACCTTGTGTCGGTCGGTGACTGTCAACGGGCCTGCATGGCCTGGCTGCTGTTGCGTGGCGTACCTAGGCGAAAACTTTGTCTAGGTACGCCATGCATGTCTTCTCGGCTTCGGTTCCGGGTTGCTCTCCTTTGATAGTGGCGGCCTTCTTGATTATGGCTATCAATGCGTTTTTCCTATTTAAGCTCTCGGTTGGTTGTTGTTCTTCCGGCTTTTGCGGGGGTGTCTTCTCTTTCGGCTTCTTTGCCGGTGGTCTTTGGGATATCGGATCGTTCGCGGAGGCCATGACGCTGCCCGTGGCTGATTCTTCGACCATGTTTGGAGCCACGTTCGGGCGCGCCTTGTGTCCGGGGTCACCAGTCCGGGCGACGGTTCCGGCGCGGCGGTTTCGTAATTCCCGCTTAAATACGGGGCAGAGCCTCATGCTACTCACGGGATGGGCGCCCCCGCAGTTCGCGCAGGTGGCGGGCTCCTCCGTCGGTCGTTCACAGCGCGCGGCAGGGTGGGGTCCTCCTCATCGTACGCAGGCGATCTGTCTATGGCAGTTCTGGGAGGCGTGACGGAATTGCTGGCACCGGTGGCATTGAGCCGGCCGGCGCTTGCCTCGCCACGCCTCGATGGATATTCCTGTCATCAATCGATCGGAGATCGGTTACATTGTATATGGCTGGTATGAGGCCTGGCGTTTTTTTGAGGACTGCGTGGTAAATACACCCCCTCCTACCTCCGCGTCCGTTGATCTACCGCACATACTCCGCTGTGAACCCCCTCACGCGCAGAGCTTCAATGATGACGGCAGGGTCTATCTCCATGGGAAGGCTGCGGATAGCGACCTTCAGATTTCTTTGCGTTGGGGGGATGTATGTGAACCACTCCACCCCCTCTTGCTGGTGATCTTGGATTATGCGGTACTCTTCGGCGTCCGCAGGTATGAATCTCATGCCATGTCCGTATGATCGGGCATTTACGGGACGTCCTAGTCGCTCCGACAGTTTCGCGAAGTGCTGGGTCCAGTTCGGCAGGTCTTCGACGATAATTGGCGGATATCGCGGTCCCTTTTCCTCGGGCGACGCGGATGTCTGTGTTTCGACCGCGTTTAGGGTTCCGCGGGCGCGTAACCGAGGTAGTTTGCGGGTCACGGGCTAGAGGCGCTGCGATCGACGCATAAGAGGGCTGCTCGCGGGCAGCCCTTCGCGGCGGAGCAGGGGCGGGTGTGGGTGCGCACACCTTCGACTGATGTTTTAGTGGTCTTCAGCTTCTTGGCTTGTGGCAGGATGTCTTGCGATGGCGCGGGTGATGTCGCGCGACTCGTGTCGGGCCCTGCGTCGGGATCGCTGCACTTCCGGCGCAACGCTCGACTGAGCGGACTGAGCGGCGCCTCGGGAATCGCGGGGAGCGCGAGTTTGCCGCGAGCGGCGCTTGCGAGCGCGACTGCGTCAATCGCAGAAGGCGTTTGTCCCCCTATTGCGGCCTCAAGGATGCGCAAGTATAGCGCCATCTAACGGAGCATCCCGTCCGACAGGGCCCCAGCTAAAATTAGCTGGGCGAGAGTGAGAATATCTCTATATACTTCTGCCGTAGAGGACGCCCCGCTGGGCGGCAGCTGTTGCGCGCCCGAAGTCGACGGGCGAGGTTCAGGCACCGCGTTGCAGAGTCCGGTGAGCGTAGCGGGAGTCAGTGGTCTTGAGGAAGCAGGGTCCGTAGGCAGGCTAGGAGTCGTCGGGTTGTCTGGTTGGCCCTGAAAAGGGCCTTTAGATCATCGGCTCGCCTGGGATAACGAAACCGACGAGGAAGCGCGTGAAGAACGCATTATCGCGCAGGTCGGAGTAAGCGGCACTCTAGGACGACCTCGTACGCGGAAGACAACGGAGCGAATCCCGTTTCCTAGCCAGATTTTCAACTTTTTTCCTACCAAAATTGGTTTTCGGTCTCCCGTACGTATTACGCTCTGATTGGTTTATTTCTCATCACGGCCGTTCCTACTTCTATTATTATTAAGATCGAATGTGTATATATGACATAATAAAACATCAAACACTTGGTAGTTTTCACAAATAGGATTCCAATAAACAGACTACTAAATATCAAAAATAAAATTGTTTTTATTATTATATTAGCTTCTGCGTCGCTTTACCACTTACATGACACAACTCATCAGCCCTACTTTGTGTCGCAGCAAAAAAGAAAAAAACGCTTATAATATGACAAAGCTATATTCAGTAACTAACCGATTATATTCCTATTTTTGTAGAATCCCGTATTGTATGCATGTATGTATGCATATTCGATAATGCTAGTCCTATTTCTTGAACCGTTCAAACAAATTACCATTAAAAGTCTTACTCTTACTTTGATATTGTTTCCGAGATAAAGAATTCATAAAAAAAAGAAATTTGTTCGCAGATTTTTAATATCATTCCTTATCGTTGAATTATCCCATATCTCGTCGTATTTCCAATAAGCGCTGAAATTACACTGTAAATGTACATCGTGGTCGCACCCTTTGAATTACAATTCCCCCTCTGGAATGTTAAAGAAAACCGTTACATTGCAGTTTTACCAGCAGAAGGGTACTCGTTTTGTGTCCCTAAATACCCAATCAACATCAATCAACATGAGAATGTACTTTGTCGTGAAATCAGCAACATGAATATTATATTACACTTGTAATTATTATATTATTGTTTCAGTACCTCTATATAGACAATAATAAAATTAGTATGCTAAACTGGTACTTGCCAAATCTTTTCGGGAAAATGCTTGTTGTTGTTGATGTTTCCTAGAAATTGGGGATATTATTTGGACTAATATAGCTTATTCTGGATATTTTTAATTTTATTTCATAATTTGTTACGATTAATCAATCTCTTTAAACGTTTTACAGATATTAAGATACCACTGTTAAATTTCATGGTAATTGCTTAGCCTCTATAGAAAAGGGTAAATTCCTCTATTTGTATTAAACTACATAAAATAAAGAGGTATATCTGCTGTTGTGCAGACATCACTCAAAAACTAACGGATAGATCTAAATAACTTTTTCAGTTTTCTTTCTTAGACACTTGATCGTTATTTAAAAAGATGATCATGATTATTTTATTTAATATAGTAATATAGTGTGTGAAGAGAGGTGAGCAGTGCGATGTGCATACGCAGGAGAAATGAATAAACGGACAACATTGTTTACAAAATTGTTTTGTAAGCAAAGTATATTTTTAATTTCAATTTCTATATGTTTCTTTCAAAGTATATACAATATGTTATTTTTAAGATAATGAATAACGCAGACGAAGTCGTGGGCATCAGCTACTCTATATTAAACGTTGCCGTAAAATCCGTTAATCCATCTGAAAGATTAGCCTAGAAAAACAACAAACACTTGAGTTGTATTTGTATACAAATTTTATTTCCATCTTTTATAATTCTGTAGGTATTATATTTTATTTTATTAACCTAAAGAAGAATCGTGCAATATAATTAATATGTACATCCAAACTTGAGTGCATTAATAAACCAATGTATATTATTACGTGAAATCTTCATCGAGGTATTATGGAGCTTCCCGTAGCGTAATTCACATGTGCCTACCTACATATGTAAATAGAGCAATATTGACGAAACGGTTATCGTCTACCCAGTCCAAAGGGACTCGTATTATCCCTAATAACGTCTCCCTCACCTACCAATGAAAATAGGTCTGTATCTACATTTGTCTGTAGCAAATTGTCGCGTCGTTTGCAGAATAACTAACATGTTCCATGGTTTTATTAATATTGTTTTGTATTTTCTAAGTTTATATCATATGATATAATTTGTATATATATACAACAGAATAAAATGTTGCACAAAAGTATGTAATTCCGTATAAATAACACTGTTTCATATATGAAGAGTGGCTGAAAAGGTTAGTAAATGATTGCGAAGGATAGAGTACACGTGGGACTGAATGAAATCACACCTCATAGTGAAATTGATGAACTTACAGATAGTAGGAAATTGAATCTAGAACTGTATATACCTGAAGTAATATAGTTTCTGATGTATGAAAGTAGGCGAAATTAAACAGCACCTTTATTTTTCAACTGATTTTCTCATTTTAACAACTTTAGATAAGTTACATGTTATCAATAAAAGTTTTGGAAATAGTTCAATTTTTTCCCTACCAACATCGATTCGCCGACATAGTTTTATTAATTACAAATGGATAACTAATGATGACTAATAGATTATGCTTCATAATCCTGGGGCCCTGACCGAGTTGCTTATAGACAATCACTAACGCAAATAGAAAACGGAAAAATGTATGGAGATGACATATCTGAACGCTTTATCACGTGATATAGCTATTTGCGTTAGTGATTGTTGATAAGCAACTTGGTTAGCCTCCCCTGTTTCACCTACTAATCTTATTTATATTGAAACTTAAAAACTAATGATATACTATGGTCGAATATCGACCAGTGGATAATAACACTAGTACTAAAATCTAAACATACTATCTACTTATCTTTATAATAACACTAAATAGCTGTTCTCGCAAGTTCGTCCACGTGGTGTAGTTACATTGGGCTAACGCTAACACGCACCGATAGCTCTCAACGGTGGTAGTTTTTGACGTTCATAAGCGTCTTAATAGGGCCTAAACTGAATAAAGTGATTTTTTTTTAATTTTGAAAAAAAAAGGCAAATTGAATCTGTTTTTAAAAATTTCTTCAGTCGTTTTCCTATTGCTCTTAACGTGATGATATATTTTACCTATAGCTTTCCTCAATAACTGTTATTTAACACTGAAATGATTTTTCAAATCGGACCAGTAGTTCCTGAGATTAACGCCCTTAACGAAACAAACGAACACTCCAGCTTTATAGTGTTAGTAAGGATGATAAATTAAATCTCATATACACAAATATTGAGGCAAATGTGCTTTTTTTAGCATTTAAACATCACTTTTATTTCTCGAAATGACTACACTGTTGGCCTAGTAAGGCCTTAACAGCTACACCGGACTACTAAGGTGAGCGCTTAAGGCATTTAGCCGATTTTATTTTGCCAACTAGTTCAAAGGTGCACGGCACTTGACTTGACTTACTGCCTAGTTCATGTAATTCGCGAACTAATTGAACCAACTTAAGCTAAGCTATATATTCATACTTATATAAGTTATTGATATACAGAAAAAGGCGTCAGTGCCTATTAATATATTAATAAACAATTTCTATACGACTCTAAACTTTTGTTCATTACAATAGGTACTACAATAACAATGTATCGTGTCCCGTTAGTCTTCATCCCACAAGTATTATTTTGTGGTCTTATATTTAATGAGTAATTGCTTAGGTAGTAGTGGCGACAAAGTTATTGACTGCCTCACAGGGAAGACATACGTCCACTATTATCATATATACATATTAATAATACATACATATTAATGATATATTTTTGGATGTGGAGTAAATATAATTTATATATTTGTGTAGAAAAAATTACTTCGTCAATTTAATGACTACATGCCGTTATGTCATATTATTTTAAAAAAAAAACAAGACACAGTACAGATAAGAAACTTTTGCAACACACACACACACTTTTGAAACAGAAAACATTTTATTTAAAAAAGTTCAACAAAAATCCTGAGTCACGGAGTCTTCCCATGCGATCACCTACCCATGTACTAACCGCGCCTGACATTGCTTAATCGGACGAAAACAAATGTTTTCAAAACTCTACCCGACACAGTGCTTACTTCCACTTCATTTTGTGACGCAAAAAAAATAGCGTATCAAAATTTGAAAGCTCCAACATAAATAGTTTAACTTATTTTTTTTCATATCATAGAAGGCAAACCTGTTCGGTAGGTTAAGTGATCACCACCGTCCATAGAGGCTTGCAACACCAAAGAAGTCGCAAGTGCGTTGCCAGCCTGTGTTGTGGAATGGGGGGAGGAAGGGAAGAAGAGAGGAGGAGGTGGACCTCCGGCGCTCTCACTGACCGAACGAAACGTAACAATGCAAACTCTGTTACTTCACGTCGGTTTTCTGTGAGAGGGTGGTACTACCCCGGGCGAGACGATCAATTTTTACTAAAGCCAGTAATAGGTTCAGTGTGGCTCTTCCACCTACTTAAATACTTAATTCCTTCTATAATTGAATAGTTTTACTATATTCACATTTTTATTATAGCGATTACTGAAAGAGTTACTTGTAAGGAATTATTTATTTTCAATACAAAGCAATTCCTGACGAAAATCTTGAAATATAATTAAATTATACATCTCGTTGTAATATAGTTATTGTTTTGTTTTTACTAAATTCAATATTTATTGTTATAATTATTTACCTAGTAGTTCATCTATACTAATATTATAAAGAGGTAAAGTTTGTGAGTTTGTGACGTTGTGAGTTGTGACGTTTAGGGGGTAATCTCGGAAACTACTGGTCCGATTTGAAAAATTCTCATTATTATATAGCTCATTTATCCAGGATGGTTATATGTTATATATCATCACGCTAAGACCAATAGGAGCAAAGCAACAATGAAGAATGTTTAAAAATCGGAGCCTTTTTTCCTCTTGAGCTTTCGCTGCATATTAGCCCAAATTAACTATGTTCGCGACAATTTATAGAGATGTATTAACTAGTACTTAGTGTGTTTTATTTTAGTGTGTGTTTATAGTGTTTTGTGTAGAAATAGTTCCTAGATTTAGTATAGATTGATAGTTAGATAGTATAATTGTTGTAAATGTAATGCATTTGTATTGTAATTCTTAGATATAGTTTAGAATGTATAAGTTACTAGTTGTAAGAATATCTGTAATTATTATTTGAAATAAAGAGCAAGCGAAGGGTACACGTCGCGCCCCCGCCCTGCCACGTGTAGTAGGTTTAGCCGATCCCTGACGCTGTGCACGTAGTTTCTAAGGGCTCTGATTGGCGGAGCACAGCCAGCGTCGGGCGAGCGACCCCGGTGCCGTATAGACATGGCCCGGAGCATCGGGACATTCAGGCGCGGGCGTCATAGAGAGCGGTCAATAGTTATAGTAACCGCGTAATAGAGTAATCGAATAGATAAATAGTAATAGATAATGAACAAGCTGTTTAGAACGAGTCGCCATGGAGACACATAGTTTACGTCAATATAGGAGCGCCCTTCGCTTCGTTGCTCACTAGTTATAATCTTTTATTGCGAGAAATCCTAAAAGTCGTTTCTTCGAGATTCAACTTCGGAACCAGCGTCATCGTTATAGTTGAAAGTCATTCGGCTTTCAAACTATGTCCACGCGAAAGAGGTCGCGGGCAGAGTCTAGTAACTGATAAATGACTTGTAAGTAACAGTAGCCCGGTGAAACTGTTAAGACTTGGCTAGGTCAATAGCCTAGTAAGTTCGAAAAAAGAAGAAAGACTTTATTAGCTTAAAGGTAAACTTTGCGCTCACGTTATATATTGTTAATTATATAACACGAGCTTCTGTTGTTTCATTATTGATTAATATATTACGCCGTAATTCCATCAAGCGATGATAACAAGAAAGCGTCTCTTTAACAATATTGTATCAGATTGAGAAGGAAAAGTCGTTTAGGTAAATCTGTAATTTCAATTTTTTAAATATAAATACATAAAATATACTTTAGTTACATGTAAATAGATAATTGGAGTACTGACAACTTATTAGCTTATTGTAAGTTTAATCTGTATTGTTTAAAATAATTTAGGTACCAGCATACCTAATAAATATAAAACTAAACGTTAGCTACATTTAAAAATGAATAATGCCTCTTCCTTTACTAACATATTATTTGTTATTTTTTTTTTTTTAACCGACGAAAAAATCGGAGGAGGTTTTCAATTCGTCGCGTATATAATTTTTTTTTTTTTTTTTTTATGTATGATCACGCATAACTTTTTACAGTATAGTCCGTCCGATTTTAAAAATTCTTTTTTTTTTTTTTTTTTTTTTTTTTATTGGAAAGGGTATATACTCCGAAGTTGGTCCCATTTAAATTTGGAAAAAAAATCAACCCTAAGGGTATGAAAATCGAGAATGATTGATTATTCACGCACTGATTATATATATGACCGCGCATATCTTTAGACAGAATAGTCCGAATTAAATTTTTGGGGAGTCGGACGTGTTTGCGCTCGCTCCGTGTCGTTAGGGTCGCGGTAGGGTAGGTACACTTACGAATAAGTTAAGTTACCTGCGTTGGTTCTGCGTTGTTTATGGGTGGTTTCTGGTGTTGTGTTGTGGATTTTATTACTGACCTGTCTTGCTTACGGTTTGATGAACTAGTTTCAGACCCTGACTTGGCTTGTTTTTGGACTTTGGCGTGGATTTTCTTATTTTTGACTTGGCTTCGTTTTTTGGACTGTTTTCTTGTTGTTTGTTTGAATTTGGCGTGTCTGTCGGACTTTGAATTACTGCCTCTTGGTCACTGTGTCACCTTTTGGTCACCAGTGTACCATGAGTGCGAAAAGGAGTTGTAAAACAGGCTTAGGAGTGTTAGCGGGATGGGGAAGATTGTCGACTCCTCTGACACAGAGGTGGAGGACGGGGCGGCTCCAAAAGTGAGCACGCGCGGCAGGGGGTCTGCGCGGATGCGCGGGAGTGGTCGGGGGGTAATGGGGGAGGCCGACGGGTCATTTGACCGGGCCTTGGCTGGTGGCGTGACTAATGTGGAGTCGGTTCCCGGCTCTGCTGCTAGCTCCTCAGTGGTTTCGGTTGCCGGCTCAGCTGCTGGCTCTTTGCCTAGTTCCGAGGTGGAGTCAGAGGAGGTGGACGTGGACGTCTTAGACACCCAGAGGTTGAAGGCGCTCGCTGGCTTGCAGATCACACGTATCTACGAGACAGTGAGAAAGTCGAAAAACTTGGCGGGCCCTTGCAGGGGGGCGTTTAAAGCCGCTGCCAGGACCCTACAGGAGGTCATCGAATCGTTGGTGGAGCGAACTGAGGGGGAGGAGAATAAGAAGCTGCAAAGGGAGGTAAAGAACCTCCGCCGACAGGTTGACGACCTGAATGCGGAGGTCTCAGCGTGGCGGAAGGAGGCAAACGCTAAGAGGCAGATGCCTCCGCCTCCTCCCCCCATGCCGGCACTGGCTGAGCCTGAGTGGCGGCAGACCCTCACCGAGGCGGTCGATACTCTCCGCACGTCGTTCGGCAATATGCTGAACGCACGTGTGGAGAATCTGGAGAGGCGTCTCCCTCCAGAGCCGTCCCTTCGTCCGTCCCTGGCTGGAGACAAGAGGAGGAGCGAAGGGAATGGCGCGGTGAAGCCTGTCGTGAAGGCGCCTCCAGCCCCAGCAGTAGCCCCGTTGGGCATGGACTGGGCCGAGCTGCCGACCCCGGTGGTGGCGACGGACGGTGCGGCGTGGTCCACAGTTGTGGGCCGCAAGAAAAAGGCCGCCAAGGCCCAGGTTGCGGCAACAAAGGCCCCAATTGCGGCCCCTACGGCCCCGCCTGCCAGGCCGAAATTGCCTCCCGTCCCCCAATCGGCTGCGGTTATTGTAACTCTACAGGACACCGCAGCCAGCAATGGGCTGGGCTACAGGGAGGTAACGATGAAGGCGCGCGAGCACGTCGCCCTGCCCGATATGGGCATCGGCGACGTGCGAGTTAGGCCGAGGGCCACGGGGGCCCGCAAAATCGAGCTGCCGGGCCAGAACAAAGAGAAGGCCGCTGAACTGGCCCGGAAGCTCGAGGTGGTCCTGGCCGGAGTTGCCACGGTTGCCATCCCCACTAAAAAGGTGGACATCCGAATCGTCGGTCTTGACGACTCGGTGTCCGGGGAGGAGGTATTGGCGGTCGTGGCGGCAAAGGCCGAATGCAAGGCAGAGGCCATTAAGGTCGGAGAGGTGAGACGAAATTGGGGGGGGCTTGGTGCAGTCCACATGACGCTCCCCGCGGAGGCAGCCAGGAAGCTTGTAGAGACCGGCAAGCTCCTGGTAGGGTGGAGCGTCGTACGCGTCCATCTGTTGGAGGAGAGGCCCATGCGCTGTTTTAAGTGTATGGGCTTGGGGCACACCCGCCCCTTGTGCCCCTCCTCCTCGAGCAGAGGTGAAGGATGCTACCGCTGTGGCGCAGCGGGTCACAAAATGGCAACCCGCAACTGCAGGCCCCACACCACGAAGGGTAGGGACTTCCCAGTAGTGGCGGCAGCCGCCAGGCAGGAGGAAGTTGCTATGGACCACTGATGGACCACACCATACGCAACTTCCTCCAGGCGAACCTTAACCACTCCGCCGCTGCACAGGATTTGCTCGTGCAGTCAGTGGCGGAGTGGGGTATCGGGCTCGCGGTCGCCGCGGAGCCGTACTGTATTCCCTCCCAGACACACTGGGCTGGGGATCGGGCTGGTTCTGTGGCGATCGTGGCTGGCCGAGGTTCGCCCCTGGCGGTAAGAGAGAGGGGTTTCGGGTTCGTGGCGGCTGTTTGGGGAGAGTACGCCATTGTGGGAGCGTACTTTTCCCCTAACAGGCCCCTGTGGGAGTTCGAGAGGTTCCTTGGCTCTCTGCAGGGAGCTGTCAGGCGGCTGTCGCCGCTCCCCGTGGTCCTCATGGGTGATTTAAATGCTAAATCAAGGACCTGGGGAGCGGCAGCCACGGACCTGAGGGGCGTGGCCGTTGAGGAGTGGGCAGCTGAAGTAGGGCTGTCCCTCCTCAACCAGGGGGACGTCCACACGTGCGTGCGACAGAACGGGGGGTCTGTGGTAGACCTTTCGTTTGCCACCCCGTCTGTCGCACGCCGTGTGCGGGGGTGGAGAGTGCTTGAGGAGGTGGAGACCCTATCGGACCACCGATATATTCGGTTCGAGTTCTCCACCTCCCAAGCTGCAATTGGCACCCGCCCCTGGAGGAGCGCGAAGTTCCCCTGTTGGACAGTGAGCCGCCTCAACCGCGAACTAGCGGAAGAGGCGGCCATCGTCCAGGCGTGGGCCATGCCTCCCCTGCAGGACGATGTAGACGCGTCCGCAGCCCGCCTCCGTGGTGCCCTCAAGGAGGTTTGCGACGCGTCGATGCCGCGGAGCGTACACCGCCCAGACAAACGGGCGGTATACTGGTGGACGCCGGAGATCGCCGATCTCCGGGCGGCTTGCTCCGCGGCCCGGCGGCTGTTCGGGCGCAGCCGCCGGCGGCGGCACCGGGACCCCGAGGAGGAGGCCCGGCTGTATGGCAGCTACAGGAAACGCAGAAAGATCCTGCAGGCTGCCATCAGCCGGGCGAAGGAAGCGGCATGGGAGGAACTGCTGCAGACGCTGGAGGGGGATCCTTGGGGGCGCCCGTATCGGATCGTACGCAATAAGTTGCGATCCTGGGCGCCTCCGGTGACGGAGACCCTCCTGCCGGAGGTGGTGGCGAGGGTCGTGGGAGAGTTATTCCCCGACCCTCCATCGCTCTCGATTCCTCCCATGCCTCCGCCTCGGATGGAAGTTGAGGAGGTGTTGGACAGTCCTCCTCCAATCACGGAGGGGGAGATGGGGAGGGCTGTTGAACGCCTCCTCAACCGGCGGAAAGCGCCCGGCCCTGACGGGGTTCCGGGCCGGGTGCTCAGCCTTGCGCTGGGCCATCTTGGGGGGTGGCTTCGGGAGCTGTTCGACCGGTGTCTGGCGGTCGGGCAGTTTCCGAGGCTCTGGAAGTTCGGGCGGCTCTGCCTCATAGCGAAGGCGGGCCGCTCTCCGGACTGCGCGTCCGGATATCGGCCCCTCGTCCTGCTGGACGACGTCGGGAAGGTGTTCGAGAGGGTTGTTTCTTCCCGAGTCGTTCAGCACCTGGAGGGGGTGGGGCCGAATTTGTCGAACGCGCAGTTCGGCTTCCGGACAGGACGTTCCACAGTGGACGCCCTGTGCCTCCTAAAGTCGCTGTCGACGGAGGCTACCTCCCAAGGGGAGAGGGTCTTGGCGGTGTCCCTAGACATCGCCAATGCCTTCAACAGCCTGCCGCACGGTGTCATACGAGAGGCTCTCCGATATTTCTGAGTGCCTCCGTACCTGCGGCGGCTGTTGGAGGCGTACCTGGAGGACAGGGAAGTCGCCTACGTCGACGGCGACGGGCGGATGGTCCGGCGGGCTACAAGGCGGGGCGTTCCACAGGGGTCGGTCCTGGGGCCGCTCCTGTGGAACATGGGCTACGACTGGGTGCTCCGCGGCGTGCTCCCGTATGGAGCGCGTCTAATCTGTTACGCGGACGACACCCTAGTCGTAGCCCGGGGGGGCGAATGGAGGGAAGTGGAGCGCCTGGCTATGATGGCCACAACTCTCGTGGTCAGGCGCATAAGGAGGTTGGGCCTCAGGGTGGCCCTCGAGAAGACCGAGGCCATACTTTTTCATGGGCCTCGGCGGGGGCCACCACCTGGGGCCCACATAATGGTGGAGGGCGTCCGGATCAGGGTCGGGGCCCAAATGAAATACTTGGGCCTCACCCTGGACGGGCGCTGGCGTTTCGAGCCCCATTTTGCGGGGCTCGGACCGCGAATTGCTGGAGCTGCGGCGGCACTCGGCCGGTTGCTCCCCAATGTAGGAGGGCCGGGTGCCGGGTGCCGTCGACTCTTCATGGGAGTCGTGTGGGCGATGGCCGCCTACGGGGCACCGGTCTGGGCTGATGCCCTCGGTGCCACCAACGTGCGCGCGCTGCGCAGTACGCAGCGTATGGTGGCACTGAGGGCAATCCGGGCATACCGGACGGTGTCATCGGCGACGGCCTTTACGCTCGCCGGTTCCCTTCCTTGGGAGCTGGAAGCTGGGGTGCTCGTCGCCGTGTATAAATTCACGGCGGCGAGGAGGCGTAGTGGAGAGCCTCCGGCTCCCAGGGAGATAGAAGTTAAAAGGCGGGAGTTGCGGGAGGGGGCTATAGGGAGGTGGATGCAGGACCTGGCGGACGCGCGCTTCGGGAGGCACACCGTCGACGCCGTCCGCCCGGTTCTGCGGGAGTGGATTGGGAGGAGATGGGGCTCCCTGTCGTTCAGGCTGGTGCAGGTGCTGACCGGACACGGTTGTTTCGGGTGGTACCTGCACCGGATCGCTCGCAGGGAACCGACCGCCGCCTGCCATGAGTGCGGTGCTGAGGAAGATACCGCGCAGCACACCCTTTCTGAGTGTGCTGCGTGGGAGGTGGAGCGCCGCACTCTGGTGGCGGTGGTAGGAGAGGATTTATCGCTGCCAAGCGTGGTCTCGTCCATGCTCGGCAGCGAACAGGCGTGGCGAGCAGTGGCCTCCTTTTGCGAGGAAGTCATCTCGCAAAAGGAGGCAGCGGAGAGGGCCCGCGAGGCGGACCCCCTCAGTGGCCGTCTTCGCCAGCGGAGGACCGGCAGGAGGAGGCGGCGCTTTGCCCAACTCCTCCTGCCCCCGTAGCCGGACCTGAGGGGATGTAGTCGGGGGGCTCATCCCCTCATTGCACAGGTCCGGCGGACGGGGGGGCAGCTGGCGTGTACCCAGCTGCCTCTCTAAAGGTGGGAGCCCGGCGGCAACCTTCCGCCGGGTGGACCGTTGGGGCGGCTATTCAAGGGGAATAGCGAAGAACGATCCCTTACCGCCCCAACATCACGGTCTGTCGGTACACCGTGGGGTTTTAGTCCGTGCGAGTCGGACATAACGCATCCTCTCCCCCGGGAGGGTGGGTATCCATAAGGGATTTCCCCACGTTAAAAAAAAAAAAAAGTCCGAATTAAATTTATATCCTTTGATTTGAAAGCAACTCCAAGGGTAGGAAAACAGGGCATGATTTATAATCCAGCTTCTGAGTTGTGTATTACAAATAAATTAAACATGTAGTAATAAGTAAGATCATAGCCACAAAAAATTAAAAAAAATGATTTTTTTTAACAAAAATTAAACCGCTGAAAAAACTGAAATGCAAAAAATAATAATCGTTTTACTTTATTCATCTTAAAAACTAAGTTCTTAAACTAATGTAAGTATACCTAAGAAATTTTGAGTCGGCGCCAAATAATCAATGAACAAAGATCACTAGATTACTTAAATTCACACAAATAACCACATCAAATTAAAAATGCAATGTGAAATCTCCAGCGGTAACGTGTGTGCCCGTTCGGGTTGCTTCGTAAGCGCTCGGCATACAAGGGGTGTGCCACTTCCTGAACCGGCCCCTGATGGAGTTCCAGTCTTTCCTGGACTCCTTGGGGCCGGTCGTGAGGCGGCTGGCGCCGCTCCCTGTCGTCCTGCTCGGCGACCCTAACGCCAAGTCTAGGGCGTGGGGAGGGGCGACAACGAAACCGAGAGGCCAAGCGCTCGAGGAGTGGGCAGCCGAACACGACTTGTCCCTCCTCAACCGGGGGAACGTTAATATGTGCGTGCGTCACAACGGAGGGTCGATCGGTGACGTCACATTCGCCTCCCCGTCGGTCGCACGTCGTATCCGGGGATGGAGGGTTGAAAAGGAGGTGATGCCCTCACGGAGGTATGCAACGCATCGATGCCGCGGAGCACACACCGCCCTGACAAAAGGGCGGTGTACTGGTGGTCGCCCGAGCTCGCGGAGCTCCGGGCTGCCTGCTCTGCGGCCCGGCGGCTATACGGGCTCAGCCGCCGGAGAAGGGTCGTGGCCGGTGACGGAGGAGGAAATGAGTAAGGTGTTCGAGTGTCTCCGCGGCAAGCGGACGGCGCCTGGGCCTGTCTGGCGGAAGGACAGTTCCCGAAGCCCTGGAAGATGGGGCGGCTCGTCCTTATCCCTAAGGCAGGCCGCTCTCCGGACAGCGCGTCGGCATACCGGCCCATCGTCTTGCTGGACGACACCGGGAAGGTGCTCGAGAGGGTGATCGCCTCCCGGAGCGTCCGGCACCTGGAAGACGTAAGGCCGAACTTGTCCGACGCGCAGTTCGGCTTCCGGTCGGGGCGTTCAACACTGGACGCCCTGAGTCTCCTGAAGGAGCTCTCTGCGCAGGCGACCTCCCGGGGTCAGAGGCTGTTGGCGGTGTCACTGGACATCGTCAACGCCTTCAACAGCCTGCCGCACGGAGTAATATGAGAGGCGCTCCGATATTTCGGGGTGCCCGCGTACCTGCGGCGGCTGTTGGAGGCGTACCTCGAGGGAAGGGAGGTCGTCTACGCAGACATTAGAGAGAGAACGGTCCGACGTGGGACTCCTTGTGGAGTCCCACAAGGCTCGGTCCCGGGGCCCTTGTTGTGGAAACTGGGCTACGACTGTGTGCTCCGCGGCGCGCTCCCATTAGGAGCGCGTCTAATATGTTACGCGGACGACACCCTAGTCGTAGCCCAGGGAAGGGAATGGACGGAGCTGGTGTGCCTGACCACGCTGGCTACGACCTTAGTGGTCGGGCGCATCCGCCGACTGGGCCTCAGAGTGGCTCTCGAAAAAACCGAGGCCCTGCTGTTCCACGGGTCTCGGCAGGGGCCGCCCCCTGGGGCCCACATAACGGTGGGAGGAGTACGTATCAGAGTGCGGTCCACGATGAAATATCTGGGCCTTATCCTGGACGGGCGTTGGCGGTTCGAGCCCCACTTCAAGAACTTTAAGAACTTAGTTATTAAGATGAATAAAGTAAAACGTTTATTATTTTTTGCTTTTCCGTTTTTTCGGTGGTTTAATTTTTTGTTAAAAAGTTTTTATTCATCAACTATCCAATTCTCGACCACTTCGTTAGGTTTTAAGAAAGTGGCTGAATGTCAATCAAATTTAAAAACAAAGAATAGAACTTGTTCATCGAATGGCGGCAGGAGTTTTTGGCGCGATAGTGGTCTGTCATATATTGGATTTTATATTTTATTCATAATCTTGTGTTATTTGACTCTTTATTATATAAAAATGATGGTGTTTTACGTAATACAGTTCAATTAATGTGTATAAGTGAAGTGAATGGAAAATAATATCACGGATCTTGAATTCTGAGATGCCACAGAAACTCCCTAGAAAGTTCTAACAATGGAGCCACCATCTTGTTGGAACATTGAGATAATCACACATCTATACAGTCAGACTTTGTATAAAGAAACATGTATTATGTGAATACATTGCCGTCTGTTCTAAAAACACTGCAAAATGAAATAAAACTTATAATTTAGTGTAAGTATTCAAACAATTTTTTTGTTTACGCATACAGCTTTTAGGTTATCTAAAAGGAAAATACTATTTCTAAGTCGTAAAATAGCCTGTAATTAGATTCCAGAACAGTCAATGTGTATTTCTATTTAATATACTAACGAGCCCGGCAGACGTTGTCGCGACCTGAATATAAAAAAAAAACAATTCTAGGTAAATTATGTACCTAAACTTTCTTCATGAATCAGTTTATCTATTGGTAAAAACTGCATGAAAATCCCTTCAGTACATTCTCTGTACATAAAATATATTGTTAAGATAATATAGAACGCAGAGGAAGGCGTGGGTATTAGCTAGTTAAAAATATTACGAATCGCGCCATCGACGTTATCTTGATTTATAAAGTCATTCAAATGGCGACTTGCCTATTCATCGCTCTCGACGGCCATTGTCTCCTTATACTTCGACTTGAATGCTAAAGAATTACTTTATGACATTAGGTCATTTATTCTTAGATTTTTTATTAAAAGTAACGTCCTTATCGTGTGATTATTTATTCTAATAAAATACGTTTTTGTACTAGTCTGGTAAAATTCTTACCTGATAACTTTATTTTATTTTCAATTGTAATTTATAAATTTAAAGCTTTTACCCGTGACTTCATCCACGTGGAGTAGTTCTTTTGGGCTGACGCTAACACATAAGGAAACTCCAAAGAGGGAAAAAACTTATTGGTTTTCCCATGATCCCATAGCCTTCCTTGATAAAAGAGCTATCTAACACTGAAAGAAACTGGACCAGTAAGTACTTCCTGAGATTGGCGGGTTCGAGCAAACAAACTCTTCAGCTTTATAATATTAGTATAGATTACTTGTACTAAGATATCTCATTGTACTGTACATCAGAATTTGATTATCCGATTAGTCTTATTGTGCTAGGTAATGGCAATCCTTTAAGCTCGCTGTACGCCCGCATTCAGTTATGTCCAGCAACTGTGTAACACAATGTTTAAAGGTTTATGACTTAATCTGAAGGATTATTCCATCGGGTACCGATGTCTTATAGTTTTAGTAGGTTTGATGGTGCAGGTTTAAGTGTGCAGAAGAAGATACTGCCCAATCCAGTCCTGAATAACAGACCTTTATCGCTTGATTTTGCTATATTTTATTTATTTATTCATATATATGGGAAACATATCTAACAGACAAAAAAGGATAATAAAGATATATACTACTCAAACCTAACAGTATATTCCATTTTAAACTACTTATATTATTATAAGATAGTAAATATATTTAGTTAATGAATTAAACATTTTCAATTAGAAATTATACTAAAGTAAATAGATAATAACAACGAAAAGAAACGACTCAAAGAATAAAAATTAAAATCAAACCATGCAAAAGTATATAAAACGTAGTGAAAAATATAATCCAGAAGATTAAAACGTTTAATAGAATCTTTAATTATAATTAAGAATACGTTTCTAGCCTATTTCATTTAAGAGCTAAATGGTCAAATATGTCTAATGGGAACTGTTTGAACGCGAATTTATTTATTCTCAAATATGATTAAAGATAAACGTCTTAGGAAATCGATATTTAAAATAAATTATAATATGTACGAGTTTTAGGCGGGATCTTAGTCTGTCATGTAGTGGATTTTATATTTTATTCATAATCTTATATTATTTGACTCTAAATTTTGTAAATTTGGTGGTGTTTTACATAATATAGTTAGTTTATTGTGCATAAGTGAAGTGAATTGAAAATAATGCTACGAAGCATGAAATTCTGAAATGCCACAAGAACTCCCTGGAACTAACAAAGGATCCACCATCTTGTTAGAATATTGAAATAGTCGCACGACGCTTGTAATATTATTGTACTATCCATTGAAAGAAAACATTGACACTGGCAAGTGCTTCTTCGGAGCCAAAACAAGAAGAAGAAAAAGAAAATAAAATGTATAAATAATAGAACTTTCTTTTACTTTATTGATAAATTTAGGCGTTTGATGACAATTTTATCTCATGTTACATGAGGTTGTGGTTTAAGATGGTGAAGAAACTAAAGACAAAAGGGGACTAGCTCTCATGTCAAAGTGCCGGAAAACGTATATAGATATGCAAGATGACAGATTTATTAACGACTATCTGTGCCCGCGACTCCATCCGTAAAAAAAACAATAACTAATAAAATCAACTTAATGTATTCAGACCATTTACTTATTATCTACTTTTCTCTCGTACTTAAGTCGTGGCGTTATTAAAATTACAATAACTTCTGATAGAGTAAACCGATTTTAATGAAGCTTTTTTTTCGAACTTATTACGCTATTGACCTAGCAAGGTCTTAACAGCTTCACCGAACTACCAAGGCGAGCGCTTAAGGCACTCAGACTTTTAATGAAGCCATTAAATGTTACTCACGGATATGTCTTATGATTTTCTTGGTGAGATTTTTATCTTGGAAATAGTACTTTAGCAGTGATGCGTGTTTAAAGAAACAATCAGACAGACATTACTAAAAATGGTTGAAATGTATTTTATTACTTAATCTGAGACACCTGCAACAATTTTTTTCACAATAGTATAAAAGTACAGAGGCGTTACATTTACATATATCTATATATTTATTATATGTGTAAGATTTTAGTAGCTTTGCTTAGTCAGATGAACTTAGAACACACCCTAACAATATCCAAAAACATGCAGCAAATTTATAAACTAATCTAGCTGTAGATGGTAGAGCCACGCTGAAAATATTACTGGTTTCAGCATGAATGGGTCGGCTCGCTCGGAGTATTACCTTATCTGGGGTGCAGGTCAGAGAGCTTCCACGTGGCGCACCCCGAGCAACGTCGGCCATGGGGGCAGAATTTTGCGCAGTAACAAAAAAACGACTTTGGCGACCACCCGGAATAACGACGATTCTCAAACGACGACTCCTCTTTTGCCGACACGGATAACTGCTGCGCAGCCTACTGTCGTGCTGCAAAGAGACGTATACTTTGACCATTTCGTAGCAAGTCGGTTCGGGAGTACTGCATCAGTCGCTAGCGATCTGATGTCAGATGAACCGACCCTAAACAACACGAATGACGCGGCGTATATGGCACAAGATGCGTCACAGAAGGACAGCTTCATCGCCCTAGAGTAGGTAGACGATGGGTTGGGGTCATTCGCCCAAAAAGAGCTCGATGAAATCGAGACTCTTGACCCGCAACGGCTACGAGAGTTAGCAGACGAAAAAGGTCTGCGTCATCTATGAGGTCTGCAAGAAATCAAAGAATTTGCAAGGGCCAATGATTAAGGTGCTGAAGGCCTCGGCAAGGGTGCTTCAAGAGGTTGCAGCCACTGCGCTCACTCGCAACGTCAATGAGGAGACGGTGTGTCTCAGGCGCATGGTCAGGCAGCTCCGTCGACCTCAAAGTAGAGGTTCAAAACCTGCGGCAGGTGGTTGAGGAAGCGAGAGCCCCTCCCAGACCTCCATTGCTCGAGCTCATCAACAGTGAGGTGGAGGAACTTGAGCCGACACCTAAGCCCGAAGCTCAAAACAGGTTTGCCGTGGCAGATGTCATCCAGGGTCTAGAGCGCACCCTCCAAAAAAGTGTAGTAGAATTGAGTGCTCGCATGACGGTACTGGAATACCGATTGAATCAAGCATTATTTGGCCGCCTGCAACTGAGAGCAGGAAGAAGGGGGCGGGTATGGCTGCTGCCAAGGAAATTGACTGGTCCAAATTCGCATTGGAGAACCAGGCGACGACGAGTGCACCTATGACACCTTCGCTTGTGAATGACCAGGTTCCCCTCTTGGGATCAAGTGCTCCCGACGCAACGTGGACCACTGTGACTAGCCGCAAGAAAATGAAGAAGGGGAAAAAGAAAAGAGAAGAAGAAACAGACCAGGAAAGAAGCAGCGACAAACTCTTCTCTCTCTAATACCGGTGGGACCACTGCATCTGATCCTCATAAGGGTCGGCTGGGGCCGAAACCTAAGCAGAAACTCCCTTCATCTCCACTGGTTTTCACCTTGCAACATTGCAGTCGGAGGCGGAGGTGCAGGGAGTAACATACAAAGACGCGCTCTTAAGAGCTATATCTAAGATCGACCTCCGTACTCTTGGTATCGAAGATTAGTCGGTTCGGACGAAAGCGACGGGAGCCAGAGCGTTGCGCCAGATCCCACAAGGACCAGAAAAGGCCGTATAGCTGGCAGCCAAGTTGCGAGAAGAGATAGGCGACATCGCAACCGTCGCTAGGCCTACTAAGTAGGCGAACGTTCGTATTAGGACTGTTGATATTTTTAAAAATATCGGATTTTCAATATATCGATATTTATGAAAATATCAATATCGGACCTTGATATATTGGCAAAATATATCGATATTTCGATATATCGATATATATCGGCTATATTAAAAAAATGTAATTCAGCTTAACATTGATTTACAGTTTTTAATCCAGTATATTTGTACAGTTTATACCATATATGTTTTAAAATATAACAGTACAGTTCTAAGAGCCACTTGCACAAACGTCATTCAATCATATTGATAATCGTCATCATTATTGTTTTATCTAAATAAGATAATTATGTGTACCAATATTTTTCAGTCCATCAGTTACCAAGTTGTTTAAATAGTAGTAGTCTACTAGTTTCACTAGTAGAATAACATTTCGATGTCTGCTGGTTCGAACCTCGGTGTGTAATAATGAATTTTACTAAATTCGCGTGCACTTACTAATTAAAATTGGTAACAGTATCGTCTGACGGTCAAGGAAAACCCCGTGAGAAAACCTGAGCCTAAGAAATGTTCTGGTAGTATTACTATATGTGAGAAAACGTACAATTGTGGTTTTTTCAGAGTTGGAAATTGCCAATACGCCGTGGGCTAGTGTGGTGATTATGTCCATACCTTCTTTCAGGAAAAGGTCTGTAGCCCTGCAGTGGCTCTGTTACAGGCTGATGGTAATGAATATTTTTCAGTACGAGATTTTAAAAATACTATTTACTTCATATGTTCAGCTGTTTCACTAGGTACTACGATTACTACTAGCCTGCTTCATATTCATTGATTCAAAACGTGGCAGCGTAGACAATAACGGAAGGAATAGGATAAATGCAGGATGCACGAAATGGAGAAAGATGCTCATGTTATGCGATCCACGAATGCCCTTGAAACTCACGGGGAAAGCGTATAAAATTGTTATAAGACAGTCATACTGCATGCATCCGAGTGCTAGGTTACAAAAGAAACGGATGAGAAAAACTGCACACGGCAGAGCTGCGATTGTTAAGATGTATGGTGTAACTAGAAGTGATAGAATAAAAACGTATCAGATAAAGTTTGAAAACATCACCAGGGACTGAGAAGTTGGGAAATAATGGTTAGCATGATACAGGCATGTCATAAAGAGAGATGAAAGACTTATAACTAGAATAGTTATAAGTATGAAAGTGAATAGATATAAAAGTAGAAGAAACCGAAAAAAGTATGAATAAAGTATGTAAAAATAACATATGTAATAGGTGTGAATTCTGAGATTATATCTGACTGAGGAGACTGGAAAAGAAAAACATAATGTATCGATTCAACGTAGGTGGAATAAGGCTAAGAAAATGATTACGAATAAAAAATATATCGACCGCTGATATCCAAATTATAATATCAAAATATCGATATATGCCCAAAAAATATTACTAAAAAATATCGATATTTTAAGATTAAAATATCGATATTTCGATATATCGATATTTTATCAACAGTCCTAGTTCGTATAGTAGGGTTGGACGATTCCGTCTCCCGAGATCACGTCATTACGGCGGTCGCTGCAAAAGCGAAATGTGAGGTGGCCTCTGTAGTGTACTGGCCATTTACATATCTTCAATAATCGGGATGGCTATGGAGTAAAACAAAAGAACGTATTGTGTTTGGTGTGTGTTGGAGTCCCTTTTAAAAATCAACTATTTAATTATATTAGTGACTATAAATATTACAGCCTCCATAAAAGCTGGCGACATACGCAAAGGGACGTTTACGTGTCCCTCCCCGTAGATGCAACCAGAGCGCTGATGAAGGAGGCGGCCGGCTCTTAGTGCGCTGGAGTCCGCCTTCTGGTGGCCAAGCCCGTACGCTGTTTTAAGTGCATAGGCGTGGGCCACACTCGCCCACTGTGACCGTCGTTAGCTGACAGAAGCGGTCTGTGTTTTCGCTGTGGAGAACCTGGACACAAAGCGCTGCAGTGTGTGTCCGTTAAACCACGCTGCGTCTTGTGCGCCGAGGCCGGATTACCGGCAGAGCACCACATGGGAGGGTTTAACTGCAGGCCCCCTCCGTGCAAGCGCAGGCCGCTACCGTCAGCGCCAGCGTAGACGTTGGGTGGACGTGGGGGGGGGGGGGGGGGGGTGCATCCCCCCCCCGCCTTGCCCCTTAAGCGGGCCCGGGGGGGGGGGGGGGGGGGGGGGGGGGGGGCGATTCAATCTCCTCCTACATTCGTCCTTAAGCCGGACCTAAGGGGAGATGGGTTGTATTGGGGGCTCGTCTCGCCATTGCACTGGTTTGGCCGTCTGGGAAACAGTCGGGATGTACCAGGCTGCCTCTCTTTAGCGCGGGAGGCCCAGCATGAGGATGGGCCGGCTGCCCGGAGCGACATGGCTACTAGCTAGCACGAGCCCACATCACCCCATCAAGGCAGTAGTGGTACTTTGGGGGGTTTTAGTCCGTGGGAGTCGGACATAACCCACTCTCTCCTCCGGGAGAGTGGGTATCCATAAGGGATTTCCCCTCGTCAATAAAAAAAAAGTATGAAAAAGCGACTCCACTGGTGTTGCAAATGTCTATGGGCGGCGGTGATCACTTAACATCAGGTGACCCGTCTGTTGGTTTACCTCCTATTACATAATATATATATATATATATATATATATATATATATATATATAAGAATGGCATTCTTTTCGTTTATATTGTTTACTATACAGCCGTTGCACAACTCACTTGTACCAACAAAGCAATCTACTAGCCGGCTCGATTTAAGTTCTTTCGGGTTTCGTAATTAAATTATGAGTATCCCTTTGGCGGGTTGCTGAGCTTAATAAAAGCGTAATAGTTATATTTCGGTATTTCGGGGGAGGGTTGGTGCTTCGTTGCGCAATTACAACGATTATGGGGATCTCGACTAGCAAGGAAACCGAACGGGATGGTTATGTGCTTGGTTGATTTATCTTTTACAAAAATATTGCCTTGCTGTAATAGAATATAATATTGCGATATGAATAATATTTATTTACTCATATTCGGAATATCGTTTCCACAAGTTTGTGCACGTTCAGCAATTTAAATTAGCAATAATGACTTGAATACTTGAGAAATACGTGGTAATATATAATATGCAAATATTTCGCGGACTGTGTGTCACTTTTAGAAAAGGTCGTTGTCCAGTAGTGCGATATTTACAGACTGATATTATTAAATGATTGTTTGATTATGACTCTGATTTGAATGACGAAAACCTTCGTAATAGATGATGACTGTTTTAATGTAAACCAATCAAATTGAACTAATTCCGACATTTTGGGATTTTTTTACAAGGAATAGCATTATTAAGAGTTTACACTGTATTAATCTACAGTTTCTATAATTCAGTTATGTACAGAGTAATTAATGTTTATATCAGGTACAATGAAATTTATACTTTTGCCTCTAATTTCTAATCTAACAATGCTGAGAACTGTCTACCATAATACACTTTTTTCACGTTCTAAAACAATAAGGTAAATCAACAAAAATGCTTAACAAAAATTTATGGATTTATTACATTTTGATAGTATTTTTTATTAATTTATTGATTAATGATGAATAAATATAATTAATGTATAACAAGAAATATCACATGATAAAACTTGCTAAAAGTACATTCTGTAGGAATATCAATAAACAAATAGTATTAAATAGGTTTTTGTCATACACCGATTCTAAATAAATCAGAAGTCAGGGTGTCCTCCCTCGTAAGCACTTGCCTCGTCTCCCCACTGCTGATCTGCGTGCTAAATTGACAAAATTTATGCAACAACCATACTTACCCACACTGGAGCCCAAGCACATCGAATGTCATAATTGGTGAGGGGTTGCGTATCTGAATAATAGATTATACAACGCATGAAGGATATTAAAATTAAAATATTTTGGTGCATCATTACGACAGAATTCTAGAACCGTAATTAAGCAACATTTGCTCGGAATTCGTTAATTCCATAAGGTATACGCCTTTGACTTTTCATTATTACGTACCTTTTTCTTTTATTTGCATGCCTAAATGATGATGTTATGGATATTATCAGTAAAGCTCCATTTTTTATACGATTAATCAGCTTTCAATGATCACCTATACAGATAATCTGGACTATGATCATTTACTATAATACATATACTATATGAAATAAATATTACTAAAGCGTTTAGATATAATAATTTTCAAAAAATGAACACATTAGGTGTATAGACTACAGACAAAGAAACGATACAAGATAGATTGGTGACATATATTTGTATACTAACGGGCTCGGCGGACATTATCCCGCTTTAATAATAAAAAAAATTTGACATATTATATATCGAAATCATCCTCATGAATTATCTACTGGTGAAAACCGCATGGAAACCCGTTCAGTACTATTTGTATTTATCGCGAACAAACAAACAGAAGAATTTTGTTTTATAATATATATTGATAAATGAAAATCAATCGCCAAATGTATGTAAGCGGATCACTTTAGAATTGCAACACCTTTTTGGGTAATTCCTTTTTTCTTATATTTGTGAGGACAAGATATCTTTGAAAAAGGAATGTGTGAACAATTACACGGAAAGGTATCAAATTTGGATTATAAAATCTCCATATGAAAAGTGAGAAACCGTACGAATATCTTTAAAGATATTGACAGATTAAGGTTCTGTTATTCAGTTGTCATTACAGGTTCGTACTGTAACTGGGAGATTTGGTCTCTTTTTCTTCGTTGGTATAAAACCTAGGCGGGTAGCTAGTATATGATAAATATATAAAACATATATTTCAGAGAACATTATGAAAATACAAATATGTTTCAATGAAAAAAGATATAAGACTTTATACGATCAAGTATGTCATTGTACACCTATTTATTATTCCATATAGGTTTGTGTTATAACTTATGAATAACTCAATAACTTATGAAAAAAAATAGTAACACGCTAAATATTGAAATATGTTATTGTTGCTCGATTTTCAACTTTGAGAATAGTAGCCCATAAGTAACTGAGTTTTTAGATAACGAAAAATCGAAATACAATATTTTCAGAATCAGACTACATTGGAATAAGTACGAAGGAATACAACAAAAATCACTGTAATAAGTTATTGCATGCTTTCGAAAATAGTTTAAACCTTCCATTGTCTTCACAATGAAGTTATATTGATTATAGCACCATGAAATTCACATTTTTTTTCATCGAAGCACGACATAGTAACTGCACTATGCCTGATGTTAAGCATAGTACAATCCAAAAACATCGGCACCCACCGAAAGACAAATTATCCATAGCCGGTCGCCGCTGTCATGCCGGCTATAATGACGAAAGTCACCCGGTACTGGATATGCACAGGCTCATCCCGAAACGCGACGCGCAGAAGCGAGTCACTATGACGGGCTTTTTCGCCATATGCATGGTGGTTGCGACCCAGTCGGGCTGTAAAACCCTACCACCCCGCTTTCGCCATTGCTTCGTTCGTTATCCAGCAGGGTGCACCACGTGCAGGTGAGGTTGGCTTGGGTGTCTCAAGTTTTAAAATGTTACTCGACACCCCTTACACCCCAAAATAAAGGATATCTCGTACATTTAGTGCTCTTCTCGTCTCATACGGCGCTTAATTTCTAATTCAACTTATTTCAGATTTACATAGTGCATATACCAAAGGCAGGAAAGAGGAAAATCCTTGGAAATAAATTAGGATTTTACCAAGACCTTTTTCCGTGGATTCGCACACGGAAATGAAAATCTAGCGAATTGCGTCTAAGTCGTAAATTTTACAAATCAGGCAGCAAATCGCGAACATATAAACGTAAAATGATTTTTTTTTTCACAAAAACTTAAGTAGCGCTTTGAGGATAAATATGAGAAAATTATATACTTTTTTGTACAAACAAGTTTCAATAAAATGTTTGGTAATCTATCTTCTATACTATAATAAAACTGTAACAAGTCGAAATCTGTACATTAAATATTTTTTGAAAATTTTAATCAGGGTAGACTATGTTATCGATATAGAACCCAAAAATAATCTTTTTACAATTTTTGTCTGTCTGTCTGTCTGTCTGTCCCTATGATCACGCATCACTCTGAAACTACTGAACCAATCTTGACGAAACTTGACATAGTGATAACTAATACTACGAGATTACATCAAATATACTTATTGTCCCATAAAACGCAAAGGGTTCTCCAGGATAAAGGATTAAAGTCTAGAATCTAAACCCGTATTACTCTGAAAGTACTGAACCAATTTTAACAAAACTTAACACAGTAATAACTCATATTACAAGGCTACATCCAGGATACTTTTTGTCCCATAAAACGCAAGGGGTTCCCAGGGATAACGAAAAACAAAAATTTTTAGTTAACGTAACTAGACTTTTTTGCGACACTTTAGTACAAGAGCCGGCAACGTTGAAAGAACATGAATTTTAGAATACCTGGTTCTTTAATATATCAATATATTTTTTTTTGTATCATAAAAGGCAAACGAACAGGTGGGTCACGTGATGTTAAGTGACCACCACCCTCTATATACACTAGCAACACCGGGGAGTCGTAAATGCGTTGCCAACCTGTATATTGGAGGAGGGTAAGGGAAGGCTAAGGAGAAAAAGAGAAGAGAAGTGACCCTCCGGCGCTCTTACTGACCAAACGAAACACTACGATGCAAGCACTGTTATTTCACGTCGGTTTTCTGTGAGAGGCTGGTATTAGCCCGAAAGGACACTTGGTAGCCGGTTAACGTTGTATTTTTAATGCGCATTTTGATTTAATTAATTTTGATTTATGAATAGTTTAGGAACATTTTTTTCAGTAACTTTTAAACACAATTAAAAGCAAGAATTTATCACAGTCAGACACATTTTTCTATAAACAATCATATATATACCCGCTGATATATTTAATAAATAAAAATGATAAATTTCAAACCAATAATTTTTTTTAGCAAAGAACAAATTTCATTTTATTAAACATTATTGATATTAAGATTTCACCATATACAATGAAACAACGATAAACGTAATTGTATGATTTGGGATTGACGCCATCTTAAATATATGCGTCGATTATCAGGCTACACGAAACCGAAATACCTTGGGCTGGCGAGGTGAAATATCTCGGCGTCACTTTAGATAAACACTTAAATTTCGATTCACACACATATAGAGTGGGAAACAAAGCCGTTATGGTCTTGGGTCGTCTCTATCGTTTGCTTTGTCATAAGAGTAAAATGTCACCCAGACATAAACTCACTTTATATAAAACTTGCATCCGTCCGATTACGACGTACGGTTGTTCGGTCTTTGCACATGCGCAAAATCGTATTCAAAAGTTGCAGGTTCTCCAGAACCGAGCCCTACGTAAAATCACCGGTGCCCCATGATACGTCCGGAATAAGGATCTCCACGGGGACCTCATATATAAAAAATCACTCACACGTAGTTATTTCGAATAAGCCGCGAATCATCCCAGCCCTTTAGTGGTTTCCGCCGCGAATTATAAACCCGTACCCAACGCTGCGCAGTATAGAAGACGACTAGGACACATTTTACCGACCCTCCTGATTCAATCACGTCAGCGAAAGAACAGTACCAGCCTATCTCTTCAAACAAAGCGTGTTCACGCCCACGCCCGCATAACGACAGATTACGCCGCCGTGGTCTGAGAATAAATTTCGCTCCCGAACACCAGATTAGGCCCCGCTCGGCAACGGCTCAAACCTAAGTCCGTTCCCTCGGCGGGGAGCCCTTGAGTACTCTGCTCACGCGATACAGTGCCACAAAACTTTACATCAATGCTACAACATCACACACATCACCTATAGACACGTGCACGCCTACACGCTTACACGCTGTTTTTCTTTTTCAGAGAAATAGACGACAAAGAGTTCTACCCTTATTTTTCTCCATTCTATCCTATCTTATATAGTTAAGAGAAATTTTTCCGATACAAAATACATACAGGAGTTGTTGAGGCACACATGCCCGGTACACATGCATGTTTCAATAACTTATATACATATATCTAGATAGATTAGCTTAAGTTAGCTCAGATAGGACGCAATTTTTGCACAAAACAGGCAACAGCCCAAGCCGAGGTGTGCCGTGCACACTTGAGTTGGTCACTCAAACATCTCAAGTCGGTTGAGAGCTTTCAGCGCTCGCCTCAATAGTTCGATGAAGCTGTAAAGACCATGCCAGGTCAACAGCGTATACATTTCGAAAAAAAAAATGCGTCGATAACATATGCTGCCACAATTATCGCTATCTTTATCGTGCAGCCAGTAGTACTGCACTAAACTATACCTATAGCTATATTCTATACACATATTATTTTTATAGCAATAAATCGGTCTAAATATTGAGTTAATAACTGAATTTGTTTGAAAGATGAAATTTGTACCTATTTATATCTAAATATAATACTAATAAAATTACTGCTGTTCTAGCATGGGTTAAGATTACTTTTATTTTTATTTCCAAAAAATAGCATCAAGCACATTATTGTCAATACCATAAATATCTTTCAATAATAATTCCATTTTAATAATGTTTCAAAGTTAGTGAAAAAATACATCCTAAATTTTAATATTTTTGTCTGTAAAGGTACGATATACACAAATAAACGCAACTCTTACCGGCAGCCAAGTAGCCCATTGTTCGGATGAATATAATATATAAAACTGGCTTGATTGATTCTTTCCGGTATGGCCTCTGCCTATGTAGGTATTTTCGCCAATATCAAGTGTGACAAATACACGATATAAATTTAATGCCAAATATTTAGTGTAACAATTTAGAATAATCTATAATAGAAACATGGATAAATTACCAAAAGGTGATAGGTACTATGTTGTGAGTGGTACAAAGATTATTTATAAAAATAAATTGGAAATATATTTAAAATACGTGTTCGAAACAGTTTATAACTCTTAGACAATAGTTTCAAGCAAGTGACAGTTGACGACGCTTCAGCGCGATGTTTGACGCTTCGATACGGTGTTCATATATTTTTCTTTAATACAATGGAGTATAAAAAGGTTTTAATACAAGTTGAGAATAGTTACGATAAAGTAAGTGGTAGAGATGTTTATTTAGTTTTATGTAGGTTAGTTTTTATCTTAATTGATCCTGGTAGATGTTTTTTTTTCTTCGAAATGACTACGCTATTGACCGAGCAAGGTCTTAACAGCTTCACCGGACTACAAACAACGGAGTGTTTGATGGTGCTACGAACGGGTACTAGGCTTATTACATGTAATATGGGTATATGTTTCAGTGAATCCGTGGATTGTTTGGATTCACAATTGGAAACGGTAGTTGTGGCTGTAATCGGGTATCAGCTTTATTCAATTTTTTCGCGTTTAAAAATACAATGGAAACCAGTGATAACCAATTTGGTGCAGACGAAGTTGCACGGGTCAGCTAGTTATAAATATATATAGAGCACATAGTCTTCTAAAGTTATACGTAGTATATTTCTAAGAAGTCAGCAAATGATTGAAGTAAGTCCAAATACAATTTGCCACTTGTACGGCAATAAATATAAGAGACAAATCTTGGTTTAAGTAATACTGAGGAATAAAATGTTAAACAAAAACAGGTCAATGTAAAATTGAAATTAATTAAGTATAGGAAAATCAATCACGCGGCGAAGATCAATTCTATGGCCATTTACGAGCAGTTCGTATCTTCTTGACTCCGGATGATTATAACCTTAATTAAATACAAACTTTAATATAATTTTAACAGCTTAACCGATAAACAATAAAGCCGTAGTGATGTTCATTACATAAGGATGAATATATAATAATTACATAAAAAATCTATACTAATATTATAAAGAGGTAAAGTTTGTGAGTTTGTGACGTTGTGACGTTGTAGGGGGTAATCTCAGGAACTACTGGTCCATTTGAATAATTCTTTCAATGTTAAATAGCTCATTTATCGAGAATGGTTATAGGCTAGATATCATCACGCTAAGACCATTAGGAGCGGAGCACCAATGAAGAATGTTTCAAAATCGAGGTTTTTTCCTCTTGAGAGCTTCCGCAGCATGCTAGAGATAAAGAATATCTTTATTTCACACGAAAGACATCGCCTGTAGAGGCTGTATATAATATAAGCGATCTAATTAAGTTGAATGCGGATGAAATAATAATGCTTGTGTATATTTTTTATCTACATATGTATGGAAAACACAACGATCAACAGAAAAAATAATACGAGTAATTAAGAGAAGATTAACAATGGAAAGAAAGAAACCAAAAATCAAAACATCGAAAATGTACAATAAAAAATTGTGAAAAAAAAATTGAAAATAAAAAATAAAAATAATAAAAGTTGTCATTTATCGCAACATGAACTTCGTAAAAGTAATATTTACATTTATTATCCATACTATCTCATTCAAGTTTCTTGATTCTATATATACGAATTATTTACTTCGAATAGTTTTTCTGACTTCAGACTCTGACTTCACACTCTTATAAAAATATTATACGAAAGACATACTATTAACCGTTCATAAAACGGAAGAAAGTCTAGGATACACCATAACTTATACACTCAATAAATCTTTCAACTATTTTACGATGATTATATTCTCTAGCAAAAAAATTAAATTGCTTTAGTTTTCTGTATAAGTTTGTAAATATGTTTGTTGAAAGTAAACTTTTGTAAAACTGATCTGATTGTGAAACTCTCTTGCTGAGAGTTACACAATTCCGGAGTGTTAGTGTATTTTTTATTTTTATTACATTTTAAATTGTAATTAAAACATTAGCTATTTATATATTTATCTATACTAATATTATAAAGAGGTAAAGTTTATGACGTTGTGACGTTGTAGGGGATAATCTCGGTAACTACAGGCCCGACTTGAAAAATTCTTTCAATGTTATATAGCTCATTTATGGAGGATAGTTATAGGCTATATATATAGCGTTAGCCCAAAGTAACTATTCCACGCGAACGAAGTCGTGAGCGGAGGCTAGTTATTTATAAAAATATAATCAACAAAGTAAACCAGATGTACTTATACAATATATAGCAGAGTATAAATAATATTTTGGTTAAGTGTATTATCAGAAGGGTCGGAGATGAAAATAAAATTTCGGATGCTCATCTTTTCCGCGGGCACCAAAGCAGGCAAACCTCGTCTGCGTTCCCCTAAAGTTTTTTTTACCCTAATGATTACTTTGGGGTCTTTTCAACCCATTGTTTATTTTATAGCGAAGATTACAATTGTTTTCCGAATATGATGCTCTATCTGGAAGTATTATTATATGTCTCAAGTTGTGGGCTGTTGATACACTTAAAAAGAATAATATGTTAAGAGCTTTTATCCAATAAGTGTTGTTAAATTTAGAATGTTTAGTAAATACTCGTTATTTTTTAAAAGCTGTGATTTGAAAAGTAGATAGTATTCTCAACTTATTTTTGATACGCATAATTACAAATTATGAATTACTATCGAAGAGAGTAAGTCTTAGATAGTGTTGGAATTGTATAAGACATAGTCGGTGGATGTGGTCAGAGATGCCAATTTGGGCAGAGCTTCGCTATACAATACTTTTTACATAAGAATGCTTAGATATCACCGACATTTTGCCTTTTATAGGCCGAACTATTTAATTTATAAGACAAACTATATAAATCAAAACGTGACGAGCGCCACCGGCGGTGGGTGATAACAGTAACCATTTTTTTTTTTTTTTTTTACGTGGGGAAATCCTTTATGGATACCCACCCTCCCGGGGGAGAGGATGAGTTATGTCCGGCTTGCACGGACTAAAACCCTACGGTGTACCGACAGATCGTAGTAGTGGGGCGGCAAGGGATCGTGCTAAGCTATTCCCCTTAGATAGCCGCCCCAACGGTCCGCCCGGCGGAAGGTGGCCGCCGAGCTCCTACCTATAGAGAGGCAGCTGGGTACACACCAGCTGCCTCCCCTCGTCCACCGGACCTGTGCAATGAGGGGATGAGCCCCCCGACTACATCCCCTCATGTTCGGCTACGGTGGCAGAAGGAGTTGGGCAAAATGCCGCCTCCTCCTGCCGGTCCTCCGTTGGCGAAGACGGCCGCTGAGGGGGTCCGCCTCGCGGGCTCTCTAGTAACCTAGTTCCTTTCTTAGGTTTACTTCTGGATCAACCTATATTTACTTAAACTGCTCCTGTGTGAAGCCTATTAAAACCTGTTAATATGTTCGCTTTGTTAATTGTTATTAAAATTCATGTGGAAAGTAGAACTATCAAACTGATCGTCTTTTGTTAGCTTACTTATGATAAATTTTTTCAAATAAAAATGGATATTATAACTTATCCTTTGTAGATATATATATTCTATCGTAAACTTTTTCATAAATTTTGTTATAAAAAACAATTCATGGATACATTTTTTTTTATTTGCATAACAAATAACCTAACATAGACGCTCTGAAGAGGCACCACTTTTATCGACCTGACATGTATCGTCATAACGTTACTTGCTCTATATATATTAATATAATAATAGTATATGTCCATCTGGATTTATAGATAAATAGATGAAAGAATTTATCAAATCTTTTCTAATGGATTCATATTTCACAGCCCTTATTAAGGATATCCCTTAAAGATATCATTGAATTATACAATTTGTTCGATTTTTTTTTTTTTTTTTCGAGATGTCTACGCTATTGACCCAGCAAGGTCTTAACAGCTTCACCGGACTACCAAGGCGAGCGCTTAAGGCACTCAGCCGATTTTCTTTTGGCAACCAGCTCAAGGGTGCACGGCACACCTCGGCTTGGCTGTTGCCTGTTGCATGCAAAATCGCGACCTATCTTAGCTAACCTAGCTAACTATTCATATATGTATGAGTTGTTGAAACGTATATGTGTACCAAGCATACACGCCTCAGCAACTCCTCCATAAAATATGGAGGAGTATTATCGGAAAATTGAGAGTTTTTCAGTTCGACGAGGGAAATAAATAAACCCTTCCACTTTCATGTGTAAGCGTGTAGGCGTGCACGTGGGTGGGGGTGATCGTGTAGTGTTGTAGCAGTGATGTATATTTGTGTATCACCGTATCGCGCAAGCAACGCACTCAAGGGCTCCCTGCCGAGAGATCGAACCTAGGCTTGAGCCGCTGCCGTGGGAGGCCTAATCGGGTGTGCGGGAGCGAAATTAACCCCCAGACCACGGCGGCGTGATCTGTGGTTACGCGGGCGTAGGCGTGAACACGCTCTATTTCGAGAGACAGGCTGGTACTGATCGTTCGCTGACGTGATTAAATCAGGAGGGTCGGTAAAAATGCATCGCGGACGTCTTTTATAACGCGCAACGTTAGGTACGGTTTCATAATTTGCGGCGGATACCACTAAGGGATTGGGATGATTCGCAGCTTTTTCAAAATAACTAATCGTAAGTGATTTTACGTACGCCCAGATAGAAGGAATCTCTAGGTCTCTATGGAGATCGACTCTCCGAATGTACCACGGAGCACCGGTCACTTTACGTAAAACACGATTTTGGAGAACCTGCAGCTTATGAAAGTTAGCTTTGGACATATGCGCAAAAACGGGGCAGCTATATATCATCACGGGACGGATACACGTCTTATACAAAGTGAGCTTGTGTCTGAGGGACATCTTACTCTTATGACAAAGTAACGGATGGAGGCGACCCAAGACCATAGCGGCTTTGTTTCGCACTCTGTCTGTATGTGAATTGAACTTTAAATGTTTATCTAATGTGACACCGAGATATTTGACCTCTTCGACCCAAGGAATATCGATTCCGTATAGCCTGATGGGCTGAAATTTATTAACGCGTTTCGTGGGATCGAAGAGTATTGCGGCACTCTTATCGGGATTAACTTCTATGCGCCATCGACGAAACCATTCACCGAGAGTATGAACGGCTTTTTCGATGCGCTTCCTAAGAAAGTCCGACCGCCAGCCGGAAGTATAAATAACGGTATTGTCAGCGTAACAACCTATCTCGACCCCCGAAGACCGAGGTAGGTCACTGATGAACAGATTGAAGAGCGTGGGCGCGAGTATGGAGCCCTGTGGCACACCTGAGCGTATCGGGTGGGGCAGCGATAGTTCACCATCCACTCTGAAGCGGAATGTTCTATCAGTGAGATAATCGCGGATAATATGAATTAACCTATCGGGTACGCGAGATTTACATAATTGTTGGATGAGCCCTCCGTGCCAGACCTTATCGAAGGCCTTGGCGATATCGAAGAAGACTGCAATTGTGCGTTTCGGTTTACGTTTCGGATCGGCGTTAAATTTAGAGAAAATGTACTCCGTGAGGCGGTGTACTTGATTCGTGCAAGAGTGTTCGGCGCGAAATCCGAACTGCTCAGGTGGTATTAATTTTAAATCTGTAATCGAGAACTGAAGACGGTTCAGAAGGAGCCGCTCGTAAAGTTTTCCTAAGGTATCTAACAGACTAATGGGACGATAGCTAACGGGAAGCGTAGCTTTCTTGCCGGGCTTGTGAATACCTATCACTACGGCCTTTTTCTAGACGGCTGGAAAGTGACCCCGGGACATGGCCGCATTGAAGACGCAGACCAATAGAGCTATGATGCGATCAGGAAGGAGTTTCAGAACCTCGTTCCTGATCCCGTCGGGACCTGGGGACTTCCTAGGCTTGAGACGCTTGATGGCGGCCGAAACTTCGTCAAACGTTATCGGGGTTAGGGTATCCGCCGGAGGAGACGCGAGTGCATGCTCTACGGCTGTTTCGATAGACTCTATGATGGAAAGGTCAGTGTTATCAGTGTTTGGCGAACACTGGTTCTCTAAGCTTGCGGCAAGGCATTCCGCTTTATCTATGCTATCGAACGCGGGAGGCAACCCGGGGCCTCTGTCGAGAGGAGGCATTGGAGTGACCATATCTGATTTGAGAATTCGCGCTAGAGTCCAGTACGACAGGTGAGACGGCTGGAGACCCTCCAGGAGTCTGTGCCACCTGTCGCCCCGGATCTCAGAAATACGAAACTTGACTGTTTTTCGTAACAAACGTAAACGATCGCGATTCTCTACAGACGGGTAAGCGTCGTAAGCTCGAGTCGCGGTGTTCTTTTCCGTGATCAATACTCTCACGTCGTCAGGGAGTATAAAACGGCGATCGTTCGCCGCTTGTACCTCTTTCGAGGTCACCCTGACGGCGGTCTGGAGATAATCAACCAGGGAATCGATGGCCGAATCCGCGTCGGCTTTAGACACTAACACGTCCGGAATCCTGTCTAAACTACTAGACGACGGATTTTCTTTAAAATATTGAACGAGTTTCGCGTAATCAGCCACCCTAACCGACGGCGGGGTAAAGTCTGAATTGTGACCTAACTGTAAAACAACCGGGCGATGATCTGAATCAAGTTTGTGTACGACTTGTATGAGTCGTATACAGGAAGCGTGATATTTTTTAAGAGAGCTATATCTAATACTGTGGGTCGGCAGTGATCTTGATAGTGCGTGGGTTCCAGAGGGGCTATGACGTCGAAAGCGAGAACCCTACCTAGTTCGTCGAGTATTCTCCCGTTACGAGAGGTACACGGACTATTCCAGATAACGTTCCCGCTATTGAGGTCCCCCGCTATAATAACTGAATCTCCTAAATTAAGTAGCGCCTGCAAATCGGATCTTAGCAATTCTTTGTTTGGTGGCAAATACGCGGAAATTAAAATAATATTCGAGTGACCGGTCATACCTTATTTACACACTAACACTTCCATATTGGTTAGCGCGGGCGGATCTAACGGCATGCAGTACAACGAACGCCTAAAATAGATTAACGTGCCACCCCCGCGGGTGACACGGTCGTTCCTGACTATACAGTAATTCGCGATTCTCGGATTACGCATACTCGGTTTTAACATCGTTTCCTGGATGAGTAAAACGTCAATCTGTCTATCGCGCAAAAAGTCAGCTACTAGATCGCGCTGTGACCGAAGGGATCTCGCATTGAAAAACGAGAGACATAGACCGCGTGGTTTTACTTTATTAAGACCCGTGAATTTAAAGACTTATTTAAAAGAGGGTGACCGGGCGATGCGCTGAATGGTGGCTCCGTTAGCCGGGAAGCGCGCTAGAGCAGTGAGGAGACCTAGCTCCTCTTCTACCTCGACGATGGCGTAGAAGGCGAGGACCTCCTTCATGTCGTGTTCACGGAGTAAATGCTTCATCCAGTCGAATTTACCCGAGAGAGAGGATGATGAAGCATAAGCCGCCTGTGGCAGCGGCGCCTGAGGCTTAGAAGAAGCCTGAGGCTGAGGTCGGGGTGCCCAGGGAGCCATAGGGGCCCGCCCGGGTTGAGCCGCGCGCGGCACAGAGGGTGGCGAGCGCGGTGAGGTCGTGGGCGCGGGCGCTACCGGGGCTCGGTAGGCGCCCGGCAGGCCCGGGAAGGCCTCCACGGACATGAGAGATGGAGGCGCAGGGCGGGCGGCGGCTACAGGCGCCCTGGGCGCCTGCCTCGCCTGGCGGGGACGCTGTGTGCACGGCGCGCGGGGACAGCCGCGATAATTCGCGGGGTGACCCGCGTTACCGCAGAGCACACAGCTGGGAGGATCGGGAGTGCCAGAAGTGCGCGCGCACTTCTTCGTGGCGTGGTCTCCCAGGCACTTGACGCACCTGGGGCGAAGATGGCAGTTCTTTGCCGAGTGCCCATAACACTGGCAGTTATGGCACTGCGACGGAATATGGGTCTTACGTGGGGGCTCAACGGTGACGCCGTTGAGGTCGCACACAGATGTGAGCGAAAAGATGGCCTTGCCCTCCTGCGACCGGTCGAGAAGAACAAGCACCATGTTGTAGGGAGCGTGGGTGCGTGGGTGGTACATGCGATGTACCTCACGCACGGGAAAGTTCTTCTCCTTAAGGGAGAGGGTGACATCCTCGACCGAGATTTCGGCCGGGACACGGCGAAGCACGATACGGAGGAGGCACTCCTCTTCGAGAGCGTACGTGAAATACGCGAGTTTCGATTCAGTAAGGAATCGTATGAGCGCGCGATGGTCTTCGAACGTGGGACGTCATTTTACGCGAATGCCCGCCGGAGTGCTAAGGGCATTCGTATAATTGACCTTAAGGGTCTTCAAACGATTAGAAATCGCAGTCCATTGGGACTTGTCCTGAATCGTGAATGGAGGTGGGGGGCGCGGCTTCCTACCTGCGGAACCCGCAGGTTGAGATGGAGTGAGCGAGACGGAGCTAGGTCCTTTCGTCCGCGGTTGACTACACGGTATAGCCGCGGCCGGCACGCGAGCGCCACCTATGTTGGCGACTTTGACCGGACCTACGGAACCCGAATTCGTCGGGCTAGCCGGACGACGCCTACTGTACGAGACGGTCGTATAACCGTCTTTGTCTAACTGCGCAGAAGGCGCGGGGATTGCGGTCGCGGCCGCGGTATGATCGGCGGACGCCGTCACGTCTAGCTCCATCTCGGAGCCGGTCTCCGAGCTGGAGCTTGGTATCGAGGCCTCAAGTAGGCCTTTGTCGCGCGCATCTAGAGAAGACTGCGGCGATAAGGTCGCGAAAGAGTTCGCGGTCGGAATGTTAAAAAGGCCCTCGGAGGCCTGCGACGTTACATTGCGGAAGGTTAAATTAATAATCTCCAGGTCTAGACCGCTCGCGAGGAGATTTTTGCGGTATAATTCTACCAAAACTAACGGATCCATCGCGGTGGATCGAGGAGATGGAGGGGCCGCGAAACAACCTCCCTGCCTTAAGGGCAGGGGGGCACGCAGAACGGGTTAATCACGGGTCTAGCCTGGGTGCAGATCAAGAGAGCTGTTTAAAATGAGTCAGAAGGATATTTGCATAGATATAAAACAAATAAATAAATGGATATCTAAACAAATAAATAATTGAAATAAATAAAGTTATAAAAGAATGACGACTGTAAAGGGTAAAGAACTATGTAAATAAATAGATAAACGAATGGGTAAACAAATAAATGTACCAATATAATATAATAAACAAAGCAATAAATATATAAAAAGGAAGGGTCTCACTCAATTTCGAGAAAAATAACTCAGGTGTTCACAGCTGCGGTGCACGTGTGCGCCCACAGCTGCGGTGCACGTGTGCGACCCGTCAGGCGGATCGGCACTTTAATGTGAAAGCTCAACACTTCACTCTGTATGCACTGTATCACAATAATCACGAAAAATCGCTCTGAGCGCGGAAGCGACCGTTCCCGGCCGCGTCAGAATCGGAACTCCAATTTGTTCGAAGTAATTGACTATTTGAAGAGTACGTTTTTTACATTTAAATATTATTCCAAGCTTTTACTGTCAATTACTATAAAATAACGATGTAAAATTAATTACAGAAGAGTTGTTTCATAAACTCAGAAACTCCTTAAAAAGGCAACTCTTACTTCGTAATTTTTGTATGAAGTACCTACGCATACTGAGTAGAATAAATTTTTAAGCGAATTACATTTAATAGCACTCACCTCTGGTTGTAATAATAAATGATTAAAAAGTTACAAGCATCTGTGTATTTTATCTATATACTAGCGGGCTCGGCGGACGTTGGCCCGCCCTCTTAATAAAAAAACTTTGAAAAACCATATACCAAAACCTTTCTTGAAAATCGCATGAAAATCCGTTCAGTCATTATTGAGTTTATTGCGAACAGACAGAAAGCAGACGTGGCAGAGGACTTTGTTTTATACTAAGTGATATTATTGTATCTCTATACTGTCTACAACGAACATTAGACTATACAGTATACACCTAAGGCATAAAAATATTAACTTAAAAACTTCTCTTATGTTATCATTAAATGAAGCGACACGTCTGTATTACCATCATACTGAAGGTTATTTGTTGTAAAAACCTCTTAAGGGTGTAGTATATCATATATGAGTTCCCCCTAAGCCTAGAGGTTACGCTTATAAGAATCAATGAAGTAAAATAATCGTCAACGTTCCCACAGAGCGTAAGCAATAGAATAACCAACGGCCCACTGATCCCAAGAGCGCAAACACATTCTATAAAACACAGCAGTCCAAATTGCCTCGGGCGACGCGTAAAAAGCAATGAAAGCGTTTTCACATGACCAGTTTTCATTTCACCGACACCCTCGCTCCCTAAGGAATTCCAAATAGTATATGCAGTCTCTAATAATGCCGGAGGGATAGACGACCCACACAATGCATTCTCTCGACGAAGCTTATTTATATGTTTTACTAGAACCCCTTCAATATTTTATCTCTACGAACATGTGAATTCAGTCAATTGAAAGAGTAAATATGATATCTAAGCCTTTGGAACGTAGAAATGAATTCTGAAATAATATAATTTTATTTTTATGTGCACATATTAGAATAATAAAAACCCAAGTGCGACTGTATATATTTCTTACTAGCCTCTGCCCGCGACTTCGTTCGCGTGAAATAGATACTTTGGGCTAACGCTCACACGCAGCGGAAGCTCTTGAGAGAAAAAAAAAACGATTTTTAAATATTCTTCATTGTTGCTCCGCTTCTATTGATCTTAGCGTGATGATTATATATCATATAATATATGGCCTATAACCATCCTCGATAAATGAGCTATATAATACTGAAAGAAGTTTTCCAATCGGACCAGTATATCCTGAGATTACCCCCTACAACGTCACAAACTAACAAACTTTACCTCTTTATAATATTAGTATAGAAAAGTGGTACTAAAATGACACCTATTGGACAAATATAGATCAGTCAAACTGTGTAGGAGTTTACCAATCTAATCTAAATACGCAGCATTCCATTTTATAAATATATATATGCCTTATTAAATAATCGAACGTCAGTAAACAGCAGTACTTCGCCGTTGTTAATATCCATTACTAATCAAATAGGATCATTGAAAGCTCGAAACATGAGGCTCATATTTTTCCACGTACATATAAAGTCGTGTGAAAATATGAAAAATTAATGAGGTTAAAGTAGGACGTCTTGCGAAGTTGTGAGAGTAACACCGCGTCGCCGACATAAATATTGAACAAGAAGCGACACCTCTCACACAAGCACATACCGAGATCCACTTAAATTTATTCACGCAGTAATTATTTTCGTCTTGTTACTTTATTTTCACTCCTATTTTCTTCATAAATACTGATTTATAATCTATTCTATATTCGATCAATTATTAAATGATACATTAAATATCTTGTGAACTAAATTTTAATAAAATTGATCGAGGAAATAAGTTTTTTTTCGTTTCCGTAAAGTATTAGCAACTGAGACAGCAGAGAACAACAATAAATGACATATTTAACGATTCCAAAATATGAAAAAAACTTATAGTTTCAAGTTAAATGTAGACAAACAGAGCGACATTTGTACAATGACATTGTACAATTTTCTGTTTATTTGTATTTAGTAATTTGCTATAAATTAAAATCTATTGAATTTATGACATCTTGCCGTTGATTTTGGCATTGATTGTTAAGAAAATCTTTGCTAGAGAAGCAACCACATGTTTGAATGTTAAAATAATATATACTGATAAATCTCTATTTCTTGAATCTTTTTACAATCTCATAAAGGTATTTATGGAGAATATACAGTAATGTGCCGTAATTCACGTGTTTTATCGAATATTTACGAAACCAGTTTCTATCTTTCGTGATTCCTACCAGACCAACTACAAATTAATGACCCTAGCAGTAATTGAACTGACTATCTACAATTGTTGTACCTGCACATTTTAACACTAAACTACAGTCAACATATATGCGTTATACAAAATTTTCTATACAAAGAAAACATTAGTTCGTACC
>JACEII010000045.1:992039-1050165 GCA_014332785.1 Antheraea mylitta
GTACCAAATATGAAAAACCAAATAGTATGAATCAAGATGCAAAAATACGCTTTGTCTATGAAGGCTGAATGTTTAGACAGTATAAATATTTATGGAGGATACTCTGCACTCTATTCTCGATCTAAATCAATTAAAAATTAAGTACCTAATGTTCCACCTAACCATCTAGAAAAATACAAAAATTATACGCAATCTTCTACGCGTCTATGTTAAAGCACAGTGTCAACGAACGTCGGGTGATTTCACTTTCACTTGAAAGGATTTATATGGGAACATAAGGAACGAGACAGAAGGTTTTATTGTCCGTTTTATTATCGAAAGTTATTAACTTAGGGTCGCCCATTGTAGCTTTCGACAGCGTTGCACCTAGATGGTATTTATACTTTTGAAAGTCTTAGAAAAACCTTTAACTTAGGTTTTCTTGGTTGTCTATTAGTATTTGTTTTGGTCTTACTATTTTATATGTTAAATGGTATATGTTATATGATCGATGATGGTATATGTTATATTTTATATGTTATATGACCATAATAGTGTTTAAACTTTCACCTGGTATCTACGTTCGATATTGATAATATATTGAGAATGTACGATATTAATAATATACAAATAATATACTTGAGATAAATATTACGTGAGTTAATTTTGTGCACATTTACAATAAGGAGTGTAATACCTTAATATTTTTATCATATAGTTGAATTATAATAATGATACCTACTTCTATATACCATCACCAGTTAAATATAATCTAGCATTAAGACTACGAGCATGTAAAACATAAATTATAATATTATTTTTTATTTTTAGTATAGAACAAATTTAAGTAAATCTCATTTCATATTCATCGCATGCAAAGAGATTTATGTATATATTAGAGCTTACAAAAATTTTCATATCACTCGAAACTAAAATAATTTATTGTATTATGTTATTAGAGTTAGTATGCATACTTAAGATAAAATACTAAGTCCGCTTTTAAAGCTTTCAGCTTTTTTGATCTTACGTTCTATGTAGTGAATTTAATTAATAAAAAAACATGAAAGTAAGAAGTAAAAGGTCGAAGTGCTACCAAGTCTTGCTACTAAATATTTGAGGTTACTAAAAATGTAACAAACAAACTGATATCTTTCAACAAAGTACAGTTGTTAGATCCTCCATAATTCTCGATAACAACGTCGTCTTGATTTTTTTTTTCGAAATGACTACGCTATTGACCCAGCAAGGTCTTAACAGCTTCACCGGACTACAAACGTCGTCTTGAACGTTTCTAAAGATATTATAATAACAGAAAAATAAACGACAAATATTAATTACAATAGTAAACAAATTATTAAGTTGGCACTTCCCTAAGCTCTATTTCTAAGTCAAAAAGACGAGTCGCTCTTTAGAATCCCGAGGGTGGAATCAGCTATATTGGAGGGTGGCTTTTGACATTAGTTACGTTGTGTCCGCCCAATACATAATATATGCATTATTCCAGCCAAGTCACTATAAAGTGCTCAAATTTGCTTCATTTTGTTACAAACAAAACGGTCGATGTAATTCTGGTGCGAACAATACATATTGAATATTTATATATAACTAGCTCCTGATTCGTCTACGTGGACGTTCAGTAAAGGTGAGGTTATTTAAAAATAGTTTACGCCGAGCTTAATAACAAAGATGAATTATTAAATACAAAATTTAAAAAATCAACTAGGCACGTGTTTTTGGCGGCATTTATCAAAGGGAACTAGTTCGCCGGCACGTGCCTCGTAACACGAGTAGGAATGACCGATAAAATAGAATATTATGTTTATACAGATAGGGTTGCAATGTTTTGAGTATTTTAATAGTAGTGCAATGTTAGTGTTTTTTTCGTCGCCACACCAACAATCAGGTTTACCCTCTGCCTATAGATGTTTCACATCAAAAGTTTAATTTCTACAAAAAAAAAAAACAATTTTTCTTTCTGTAGTGCTTTATTTGTAATATAGCTTTAGTCCACGACTTCGTTTGTATTTCAGTTTTAGTTATGAGAAGTGACACACGTCGTCACATTGACTGTACGTCATTTTATTAATAACAGGTTATATGTTATACTAATACTCGTTAACCAAGTGCGCCCGCTAAACGTGCGAGGATCCTGTAAGAACCATATTTAATACGGTCGAGCACATCGACGAGAGTCAAGCCGTTTCTGAAATTAACGTGTACACACCTGAAATTATTTTCTGGCCTCGGTAGCATAAATACAACGTATATAACTTGTTTTATTTAAAAAGAAATATATAGGCATGGATTGTTTACTATTTTATTATATGTATATTGTGCAGATTATTATTTCCAGTAGTTAATTTATTTTCACCTTGATTTAGTTATTATTAATTTTATTATTTAGTTTATTCATTTCCTTTATGACAAATTGCTATTTTTATCATACAAACAAATGTTTTATTATAATATGACAGTGGGTATAATCAGTGGCGGATTTGCAATCTTGGCCGCCCTAGGCCCCAAGCCATGTAGTAAGTACCAGCCACCTCTGTGTCAGTAAGTTTTTTGTCAAGATTGGCCGCACCTAATATCTGGCCGCCCTAGGTCCGAGTCTACTGGGCCTTAGGGCAAAACCGCCACTGACAGTATAATATTGTACTAAAGATGGCGCACGGACTATGTCGAAGGAATTAAACTTAAATTTAACATTGAACCCAGATCCTCGATGAATGGAAAGATTGCGGAGTAACAATAGCACGAGTACTTTACTGTTTATCACTCAGCCAGCTGCCATTCTCGAGTCAGATAACTGAAAAATGTATCTATCCATTGATCAATTCGAATAACTGTGTAGTCTTTTGCTTTAAGCTTTTCATTACTTTATTTAACATCAGACTAGATAACGATAAAAGCCAGCTTAATACTCAGTAGGGAAAGGTCTAAACGAACGGCATATAAAGGACAAACAGTAAGATCGTTACTTAGAATGGTCACAGCACAAGAGAGCGGAAGATATTTCCTCAGAAAATGCCTTAATTTTATTAGGGTGAAGCTTAACATTAGGATGCGTCATGTAAGAGAAATGATAGTTCTGTGATAGCGTGTAGGGGCACTGTATCGATTAATGTAGATTCGAATTCGTACAATAAGCGTAAACGTTCAGTGAAGATGAACATAATAATTAAGCCATAGTATGGTGGTAGGAATTTATTTAATGCTAGGTGAATCTAGCCTCCAAATGGAAAGTCTGTCACCAATCAATTGTTTTTCGGTAGCTGCACTTGAAAGACATTGTTCATTAAGGTCTAACGAGTTAACATATTCATTTTATGCCAAATTCTTATTTAGCATCAAGATTGTAAACAAATGTAAATAAAGTATAATAAATGTCTTACAGTTACACTCCATTTTAAACACTGAGATAGATAATTAATACGTCAAACAAGTCATATCTGAACGTAATTAATCCGTTGAAACAGTGATAACGTATGAGGAACAACTATCTTTATTAAGAGGATTAAAATCATCCAGAATGAAAAAAATTCTCAGTTTAAAACGCTACATTAACTTTAAATATATGCTTATGTAATTTATTTCATGCAAAAATAATTGAACACAGCAAATTACCTGCTTTATTGTATTCACCTTTTACAGCATTCTTTTTCTGGATTACTTTTAGGGCACAGTAGATTAGAACACACTAATAGCTTAATTCTGTTTTATTTGCATTGTACATATTTCAAGAAACATATTAAAAATATAAAATAATTTCACAGGCCCAAGTTGAGGTATCGCCTTAAGTATTTAAACAGATTTTGCATTTATAATAAACCATTAAAGACTACTGTACTAATCCCACCCAACACTGAGGAGATTACGTTGGGCTAGTAACCACAAACTGCCACGCTATTATATTTCCCTAAAGACGAGATATCTTTGTCACAAATTTGCGCCGGTTTTCATTTTTTAAATTTAATCAGGAATATGCAGTGTTTATCTGTCACGACCTTGTACAAGCAGGCTTTTTAAGAATATCAGCATCACAGTGCTTGTAGGACTACAGGCCATACTGTAACAGAGATCTTGTGCAAAGCTTATTTGTAAAATTTCCAAATAATTTATACATATATATTTAAGCGAGTATATAGTTCCTTTGAGGCACAATAAAGTCTAAACTATTAGCAATATCGGCATAAGCTTATACGATCATTTGATGCAAAAAAAATGTAGATCGTTCTAGGCTAGTTTTTTGCATTTCATTGACTCTTCGCCATTTTCTATAAATAAACAAGGAAACGAGTGGTTTTCAGCTAGTTCTATATACAATGTATATGTGTCGTAAGTATGTCATAAAAGTCTATTTTTTTCTTCGTGCGTTGTTTCTTGTCATTTGTAACCAAGACATAACACGCACCATCGCAATTCTCACATGCACAATATGACAGTAAGTCCCGTTGTAAATGGATATCTGTTCCGTTATCTTCAACCATTGACATCGTATCGAGTCTGTATATAACACACCACATAAAATTATCCTGTTCTCGATTATTGAACAATACATATTATACCAGTGAACTTTTAGAGTTTGTGCTATTTTTTCACATTGGATTACTGTAGTAACGTCGGATGGATGACACGGTGAAACCTCGTAGAGTGCGCTGCAAACGCTTCGCAACCTCATAAATACTCGTAGTCCGGTGAAGCTCTTAAGACCTTGCTGGACCAATAGCGTAGTCAACATACTTAACGCTACAAAGAATTTTTATAGACTCAGATTTATAGACACACCGTCACTTTCAGACATCAAATATGGTAACATACGCCATCTTATTCTTAAAAACAAATTCTATCAGTGACAATAATTATGCAAGTTCATATTTTATACTTTACAACTTTAACGTTAAACCAGAATCACGACAAATATTGTAGTCCGGTGAAGCTGTGAAGGCCTTGCTAGACCAATAGCGTAATCAATTCGAGAGGAACTACGACAAATATTAAATGACAATGTGATCTAAAATGGTAAGTAGATAACATGGTATGGCTTATGGCCATTTAAAGAACGGCGATAAGAAAAGGGCAAATTAATATAAAAACAGATTTATTTCTACAATCTATCTTTTAAAATTCGTTGAATAAAATCAGTTAGTAATTTAACATTTTTATACACAAAAGACTTGGTTAAGCGAAAAAAAACATTAGAGACAGTGCGCTTAATGTTTTAATTATAATGAATTTTTACCTAACATAATGAAAATGTAATATTGTTTTAAAGATTTGTTTTTTTTTATAATGGATAAAATAATCAGAATTAAGTATTTCTACTCTCGCTGTCAAAACTGCAATGCAGTTTTGTGATCCATTAATTTGGCTGTTTGTTTAATTTACGTTCCCAGTTTATCCCAAACAATATGTTGCCGCAATCAAGGATCCGTTTTCTATCTGTATAAGTCCGTACGTGCTCCTAAGCAAATAATGCTCCATATTACTACTGACACTTCATTCTCCTCAGTCTCTATACTTTGACCCTTCCATTATCTAACTATAGACAGAATCTGCACTCTTTATTTAGTAAAGAGTACTTTTCCTCAAGCTTCATCATTCAAAGTTCGCTGAGATACGATACTATCATTTAAACCTATAGAACGAAGTTCCATTTAATCAATAATAACATTATTCTGTTAAAAAAAAAACAACAGAATATTGTTAAATTTATTAAAATAACAAAGACAATAACAAAGAAATAAGCAGAACCTAAAAAACAAAAGAAAATCCTAAGCAAAATTCTATGAAGTATGTACCTCATTTTTTCCAATTAAATTTGTCTAAAATATGACCATTACGAAATATTTTTCTATTTAATGTACTCAAAGAAATACACAGGTTTTTTTTTTTTTAATTCAAAGGATGTTTTCCAGCAAACTTAGTATGCATGTAAATTATATTTGCATATGATATTTATGTATTGTACTATGGTTTACGCATGATTTTCGCGATACTTCTTGTATTTAAATAGCGATCATATAAAGTATTTGAACCAAATGAAAGAAAAAAAAAACGTTTGTAACGGTATGCATGTTATTTCATTTCTACGAAATAAGTTAGTCGAAAAATCTCGCACAATTCCAACATGCTGTGCTCCAAATCGTCGAATTATATCAGATGAAATAAAAGAGAAACGAGGGCAAAGTTTTCCTCCATTTAATTAGTTATGTAGGTTAGGCAGCTACGTTGAATTTCTTGTTTTTACTTAGGTTTTCGAACGAAAATTATACGCTTACAAAAGTTTTATTTTCAAAAGTTTTACTAATTAACACAAAAATATTCATATAAAATTTTAATCTTTTATTTTTAGATACACTATAAAAACTTAGTAATTCCCGATATCCTAATACTAACTAATCAAAATAATTAGTAATTTAGTTTGTTTCTTACGCTTTCACGTCATAACTACTCAATCGATCATTATGACAAGTTACGTACACGTTGTCAGAGATATGATATGTAATATCTAATGCGAGCAAAGCCACAAGCAGAAGTTAGTTTATATAAAAAGGTTTAATTACGGCACCCTTTCTTTCTCACGCTCCTATTTTCCAAGTTTACGAAATGTTAATAACATACGAAATAATGAAAAGCTACAATAGTCAGTAACATTCATTTCTAAACATATCTTTAGTTCAGTACTATTTGACCTACTTCAGGCAATGTTATAAGCATACCGTAAGCTGATTAATAAAATAAATTCATATGTAAAGTAATATATTATTTTCACGTCGGGGATTTAGACGTAAACGAGGACGGATTGCGGTTATAAACGGTTTAGGTTTGAGGAACGTAAAGTTAAAGGTAACAAAACGTTGGATTAAAAGATATTCTGAAATTAAAAAATAACATACTGTAACACTTAATTTTGAATAAACTTTTATACTATATTTAAAAATCATACTGGATTATCCGAATGGTCTATTTATTCCCTTATTGTAGGTCTTTTTAATCGCTTTTAATCATGGACCAGGTTTGATTCTCTGATCTTCGAAGGTGCCAAATTGTGTATTTAATATATTCGTTTTTTTAGATGGCAAACGAACAGGTGGGTCATCTGATGTTAAGTGATTACCACCGCCCATAGATACTAGCAATACCAGAGGAGTCGCAAGTGCGCTGCCAGCCTGTGTTTGGAGGAGGCAGTAATAGGGAAGAGGGAGTAAGAGAGGAAGGAGGGAGAAAGAAGGTGATCTTCCGGCGCTTTCATTGGTCGAACGAAACGCAATAATGTAAGCACTATTACTTTATGTCGGTTTTCCATAAGAAGGTGGTACTACCCGGGGCGAGCCAACCCATTCATGCTGGAACAGTAATAGCTTCAGCAATAGCTTCTACCACCTATAAAATAAATAGTTTAATTATTTAATTCTTATGACTTTATTTTTTAGAATAAATTAGAGACTTCATTCATCTTTTCCATTTGATTAATCTTCTTCTCTAATTGAATAATAAGTAGATATTAGATTACATGTAGTGTTGATACATTTTCATGTTTCTCAAGTTCATATTAATTAATGAGACGCTGAAAAGATAAAATTATGTTTTGCGAACGAACGCTTACGAAGCGAAAAAGAAAGTAAATAATCATCACCTCGTAATGAATGACGACATCAAATATACACTAGATTACGCACTCTGTATGAAATATTCATTTCTTTGCCTCTAATGAGAGATAATAAAACATCTACAGTATATACTCGTATATATTATACTTACACTTGAGTGGTCAAAAAGAACGACTTTCTTTTAATTTCTTGTTAAATACAAGTTCTTCTTTTTCTTGTTTTGGATCCGCAGAAGCACTTGCCAGTGTCAATATTTTGTTTCAATGGACGTTACAATACAACATACAAGCGTCGTGTGATTATTTCAATATTCTAACAAGATGGTGGATCCTTTGTTAGAACCTTCCAGGGAGTTTTTGCGAATTTCATGCGCCGTGGTATTATTTTCCATTCACTTCACTTATGCACAGAAACTAACTATATTACGTAAATCACCAATAAATTTACAAAATATAGAGTCAAATAACACAAGATTATGACTAAAATATAAAATCCACTACATGACAAACTAAGATCCCGCCAAAAACTCCCAAATACAAGTTAGTTTATCATGTTTTAAGAGCTCTGTCAATATATCAGCTTGATTTTAAAATATATATATTTAATTAAGTCAATATTTTGACAGAGCTCTTAAAACATGTTAAAGTAACATAGTTTCACAAGAGACTTGATAAAATTGTTGTTTTATTTGAGACCACCCAAATCTTATACATGTATATTATACTCATGTATAATTAAAATGTCTGCTGTTTGTCGGAATTAATCTCTGAAATAAGCAAACAGATTTTGACGAAATTTTTCCCGGCATATAGAAGACTTATTAGAATATTATCACAATTATATATAATTACGTTTTACCATAGAGACTTAATTTTAATTAAAAAAAAAAGTGGATAGGTTAAATTCAGTTAGAGTTATAAGGGTTAAGTAGTAATGGTATTATTACACTTTGGGAAATAAAAGCCATTTCATAATTAAACTAGATAGGACACAGGGTTTCTGTGAAACGGCAAAAACATTGTCACAAGGAAGTTGTAGACTCCAATTAATTTATACATAAATATGGAGTATAGAGTTATGAGTTTGTCATAATGACTAAATACTATGCATACGTTGCGACAACTAGTAACAAACTGTTTAATTCCTTTCATATTACTAATAAATTTAATTAAAAAAATTGAGACGTCACGCCTGGCAGATGTAAAACATCGATATTGTTTTGTATAAGTTATATGCATAAAAGAGCAGATTACGACAGGAATCAGCTTTGGCATAATGAAAAGACAAAGCATTATAAATATGTTCCATAAGATAATGATTATTTATTTTATTATATAAATTAATTTTTATTAAATACAATATAAAAAAATCCAATTAGGCGCAGGCGCTGTGTCTTTGGCGGCATTTACCTTCGGCGCGTGCCTCGTAACAATACTATAGTAGAATGAGTGGCTGAGCAAACAGTTTGAACCTTATGTTTAAACAAATAGGTTTGCAAATGTATTTGAGTATTTCGTTAGTATAATTAAGTTCTTGTTTTGCGTCGCCACGCCAACGATCAAGTTTACCCTCTGCATAAAGATGTTTCAGATCAAAAAATATTTTTAAAAACAAGCTTTTATTCATATGCGCTAAAAAGTTTACTCGGATTTTTATTTTTAATGTGTAAGACGGCCATTTTGTTTTTATTTCATTTTCTTGTGTGGTCATCATAACTAAACAAACATGCGTAACTGCACAACCGTAGGTCTATAATGGAACTGGAAATGGAACAGCTCGCAAAATTTTACCTAAGCAAACATTACGACCTAAACATAAGCTTTTAAAAAATGCCCCATTCCAACTCTGTTTATTCCATGAATTTCAAATGATAATTATTGTAAACAAATTGACAGAATTATAATATACTAGCCACTGCCCGCGACTTCGTTCGCGTGGAATAAAGATATTCTTTATTTCTAACACGCAGCGGAAGCTCTTAAGAGGAAAAAAACCCCGATTTTGAAACATTCTTCATTTGTGTTCCGCTCCTATTGGTTTTAGCATGATAATATAGCCTATAACCACTGTCGATAAATGAGCTATATAACATTGAAATAATTTTTTAAATCGGACCAGTAGTTCCTGAGATAACCCCCTACAACGTCACAAACTCACACACTTTACCTCTTTATAATATTATTATATATGAGCGACTTACAAAGGTCATTTGATTAGGTAATTCATATAGTTACTTCCATTTGCGACCTTTGTTCTCATTTTCAGTCAGATCATAAAACAATATTATTCATGCCAATTAAAGATAACTTATCTCTACAATCCCACCATTATCGTGATAAAGTCGCTCACGTTCTGTTTCAATTATTTATGGTTTTAATATTCATTGCCACAGACGTCTTCATACGCTTTTCTTTTTATTCAGTCTTCATGCATTCAAGGGCGATATGTTGTGCTTTTTGTTTCTCGAGCAAAACACACAAAGTCAACGAAATGTGAGTGTTGTTTAGTATTGCAAATATAGGAATAGAATATTTTCAGTTCACAATATAAACTTATTAGTTCATTCCTCTTTAAATGAGAAATATTTCCATATGTATGTATATGACATAGATTTTGTTGAAGAGTTGAAGGAGTATTTGGTTACATATTCAAAACAAATCATTGAAATAAATAAATTACTATAAGACAATATTATATATATTTACGTATTTTGTAGTGTATATTTTTGTATTACCTTATTGTGTATAATTGTTGTTCTGATAGTTTACTTAATTTTCATATAAGATCTAATTCATACCATCTTAATAAGTATAGGAAGAGATCCTAATAAACTTTATCCATTTTTGTTGTAACTAAAGGGCAAACTGTTCGCAGTAACTTCGACTCGGTATATTCTGTAGAGATTTGTTACTTCTTCGGTTACATTCTAAAAAGTTCTCCCTTTAAAAATTAAAGCCCTAATAACGAAAATCTATCTTTTAAGTACATTATTACTTGATGTTTAGTGCTGATGCGACCGAAAGTGGAAACACGTTAAGGCTAAGGTTTAAGACTTATTCATGATTATGACAGATTTTCAGCTTGAGTAACGAATTTTGTTGTAAATATTACGTCACAATTCTTGGAATTACATATAAGTCATTATAATATCTCTACTCGGAATCTATTTTTAAATTTGCGTTACTTGGCTATTCCAGCAATCAAACAGATATACTTCGCATACGTCGCATTAAAACGTATGTACGAACATAAATATCCAGGTGATTGTTTAATGAACATTTACGAGAACACACCGTAAATTCCGTAAAATTGGAATTAGGATAACATTTAAAAAAAATTAAAATAATAGATGATATAAAAATCTCATTTTTATATTACATCGGCTTGAACGAGAAAAAGTGTCTCTCGTAAATAGTTTTGTTTGTGATTAATGTGTTCAAAAAAGAAGTGAATGCAGGGAATACTTACTGAAAAAAGAGTACTTGAGTATTCTATTTTTGTGAAAGCAACGGGCGAAATGCATAAGCAAATTAAAAACACTATAAAGGGTTGGTTTGATAGTAGCGGTCCTCCAGCGATCGAAAACCGACCACAAATCATTACTATTTAAAGTTTCAGTTTTTTTCTAATCAGTAAAAATTGTATTTAGTTATTAAGAAATACTGTAGATTGTGGTTATAAGAAGCGTGAAGTAGTACGACTAAAAGGCTCGGCTCTTCAATGAAATATAAAAAACGGTTGCATTTTTTTAACTCATAGCACTAAAGTAGATCAATAGTTACTAAACAAAAAATTAAAGACAATCGTTTGACAACTAAAGAAAAAGTACTGAACAAGTAAAAATAGGTTAAGAATTTATCTTAACCTATTTTTATATAAATTATATAAGAAAGTTATAACACAAAAATCGTTAATAGCAACACCATGTATCAATTATTTTTTACATGACAATCGGTTGCTTTATTTATGTTATCGACTAATCATAGAATAACTTTTGGCAATTAACCAATCACCAGTGCATATCACTGAATAATAATACAAAGTGCAATATGTTCAAAGAGTAGGTATTCTAAGAGTTTCGGAAAAGCGTAATCATTGAAACAAGTAAATATTTACAGAGATAACGACATGCCTATATTGAATACAGAACAAGGTGCTCTACGAGGCCGAGTGTGTGACAACGGAGTAGGAAAATACTTGGCGTTCAAAGGTATTCCCTATGCCAGGCCGCCGCTTGGTAAATTAAGATTCAAAGTGAGTATCAAATGAAGACATACCGATAGAGTACGTTACTTAACATTTTTTTATTCCACACGAAAGTCCAACATTAGTATTCCGAAAGGAAACAGTAGGCCGTAGTGTGCATTTGTAAATAACAGATCCAATGTACAGAGCAGTTGCACATATACGTTACAGTAAATTAAAATAAAAAAATACTTTAGAAGATTTAGGCTTTAAGAAAGCACTTGGGGACGTTAATAAGTCACAAGTTTGGGAAAATATACAGACGTTAACGAGAGTCGGCAAGAAATTCAAACAGTACAACTGTATATTGTTCACAGTCGTTTATTATTATTTGTAAGAAATATACAGAGAGGGGGTCATTTCCAGGTATTATAATCACTCTCGTAACAAATTTACAATAACACTAGTTCTTCGTACTTCGTTCGCGTGGAATAGATACACTAATACGCATCAGTTCTCAAAAGGAAAAAACATCCCGATTTTGAAACATTTTTCAACTGTGTTCCGCTCCTATTAGTCTTAGCGTGATGATATATTGCCTATAACCATTCTCAATGAATGAGCTATATAACGCTGAAAGAATTATTCAAATCGGATCTGTAGTTCCTGAGATTACCCCCTACAACGTCACAACATCACAAACTCACAAACTTTACCTCTTTATAATATTAGTATTTTGAATTTCTGATCTGCAATTTTTTGTGTGACGAAAAGTGGTGCGGTAAGCACTGGGTCGGGTAGAGTGTTGAGAATACCGGTCCTCTTCCGATCGTCGAAGTTAAGTAATGTCGGGCGCTGTCTGTACCTGAATGAGTGATCGCTTATATCACGTGTCTTTATGACATACTCCTTTTTTGTTTTTTTTTACTGAGTCTAAAAAATAAAATGGCTAAATCGGCTTATCTATTATTTCCGAACATACTTAAAATTATCCAGGATATATTAGCATAAATGCAATAGTACATTCATCGCTCTTGTTTCTTTTCAATTATTCAGGAAGTCTTATATTGTAAATTAAAAATATTTAAAAAATTCACGTTCCAGGCACCAGAACCTCCAGAATCATGGGATGGTGTTCGAGACGCTACAGAACACGGACCTGTATGTCCTCAGTACAACGAACGCATGCGTCGAACAGAAATTGGCAGTGAAGACTGTCTATATCTCAATGTTTACACAAAAACTATTACACCCACAAAACCTCTACCAGTAATGGTGTGGATTCACGGCGGTGGTTTCTACACAGGCTCCGGAAATTCTGATTTCTACGGACCAGACTTCATCGTGAAAAATGATATTATTCTTGTAACACTTAACTATAGATTAGAAGTTCTTGGTTTTTTGTGTTTGGATAATGAAGACGTTCCAGGAAATGCTGGTTTAAAAGATCAAGTTGCTGCCTTGAAATGGGTTAAGAAAAACATAAGTGCTTTCGGCGGTGACACCAATAATATAACAATATTCGGTTGCAGTGCTGGTGCCGCTTCGACTTCGTATCATTTAGTATCGGATATGAGCAAAGGTTTATTTAATAAAGCTATATGTCAGAGTGGAGTTTGCCTGAATGAATGGAGTTACAACCTATACGCACGTGAAAGAGCTTTTCAACTAGGTAAATTGCTTGGTAAAGATACTAAAGACGAAAGGGAACTATTAGATTTCTTAAGAAGTGTCCCAGCGTCATCCCTAGTTAATATTCAGTTACCAAAACTCCAAGTACCAAATTTAGATCTGAGCGATAGTATCATATTTGGACCAGTAATTGAAAAAAAATATCTAAAAGTTGATAAATTCATTTCTGAATCTCCACCAGAATTATTAAGAAAAGGACACATGAAGAATGTACCTATAATCTTAGGATACACCTCTGGCGAAGGCATAGAAATAGCAAGGAATCTTCCTCACACCATTGGCTATTATTCAAAAATCGGCAGTGTTGTACCGCGAGAATTAAAACTAAAGTGGACACCGGAAAAAATAGAACAAATCGACGAAAAAGTTCGAAAACATTATTTTGGTGGCAATAATCTTACCAAAGAAATGTACCAGGCGGCAGTTAATATGGAAACAGACCGACTTTTCGTTTACAACACTATAAGATATGCACGTTATCACCTTCATAATAATAAGGAACCCGTATATATGTATAAATTCACTTTGGAAACTGAAAGAAATTATACTAAAAGGAGTTACAACATGGATTTCGTGGACGGTGTGTGTCATTCTGATGAATTAATGTATTTTTTTAATGTAACATGCCTTGATATTCCTTTGACGCAACAGTTACAAATTATCATAGACAAAATTGTAAGTTTGTGGACCACTTTTGCTAAAACAGGGTAAGTTAATCTGTACTAATATTATAACTCGCATTGTTTTTGAAATGAAAACTTTTCTAGCCCCGTTAAGCGATTTTTGGTAGGAAAAAGACCTACGCGTTACATGCTAGTGAAGCGTCACCGACATGCTTGCACCAGACTGGCAACGTGTAGTAAAGACTATGATTTATATTTATTTTGAGAAAAAATCGTGAACAATAATAATGATGTTAATATTTTTTCTAACTGACTACGCTATTGACCTAGCAGTGTCTTAACAGCTTTACCGGACTACAACGATGTTAATTACTATTCCTTTTATAATGATTCTTATAACTAGTCATTCTACTACATAATATATTAATTTGCTGCTTCTAATAATTATTTGAAAGATCTTTAGGAGCGCAATAATTATCATGCAGATTGGAAGTCAAAAAGTATGGATAAGCGACAAGAAAGTCCAGGGCACAGCTACTTATATATAATGTGAAATTCCTTACTTACTTAATAAGTCACGAGAGCGAATTTCCTTTCATAGCTCCTTAGGAGAAATGTAAAGGTTGTGAACGGTAATAATTTAGAAGCAACGTACCAACCTCTTTATTCTTGTTTCGCTAGCATTGTTAATTAGTATTCCATTATTACAGATGTCCTACATCACCGAGTGATGTCGAACAATGGAGACCATTCACAGAGACGGAGAGAAACATTTTTACTATTGGTAACGAATTCAAATGTGTCAAGGACCTTGATATGAATAATATATTATTCTGGGAAAGTGTCTATAATGAAATAAGTTTGGACATTTCGAACTGTATATGTTGAAAAATCTGCTTCATATCTACAAAATTTTCTTTAATTTAAATTTATCATTCATTCAACCGTCGTATCACACGGCGTATCGGTTCCTAACACGAGATTGTAAGGTACGGTTCTCACTAAGCTTTTTACCTGCTCTGTGTTAGTTGTGCAGACCATAAATTTTACTTAATAGGTACCTACGATTTATATTATACACGCATGGACACATTGACTGTTTTTTTTTTAATATTATATACTTTTTTTATATATCATAGGTAGAAAACGAGCAGGTGAGTGACCTGATGATAAGTGATCACCGCCGTCCATAAACCCTAGCAACACCAGGGAAGTCGCAAGTGCGTTGCCAACCTGGGTTTGCATGTAGGGGAATGGGGGATGGTAAGGTGGAAGTGGGGGGAGGTGGAACTAAGGAAAGGGGAAGCGGATTCCTCCTGCGCTCTCGCTGACCAAACGAAACGCAACAATACAAGCACTATTACTTCACGTCGGTTCTCTATGAGATGGTGGTACTACCACGGGCGAGCCGACCCATTCATGATGAGACCAGTAATAGCTACAACGTAGGTGTACCACCTAAAAACTGTCAATTAAAGTGAATTTTACTTATTTATTTTTATGGGTCGTGAATATGACAATATATTTGTATATATATTAATAGTAATATTTTGTGTTTAAATATAAACGGCACTTACGACTTGCATTTGTTTTTCTGATATCATTTATTTGTGGCACGTAGTGTACACAATTGCAGGTGTTCGTTGTTTTTAACGAATTTAACATAATGCATATTTTTTGTTTAACGAATAATTGTTATTGAATGAAGGGAACTTCATCTGATAAGTTTAATTGATAACACCGGATCTCAGCATTGCTCAGGTGCCTAAAGCTGTAATTTTAATTGAAAATGGTTACACTTAACAATGGACTCGAACGTTATGAGAACAAGATATCGGCAGAGTGAAGGATACAAAACACGTAAAGGACAAAGTCGCAAGAGAGTAACAATAGAGAGGAATGACAGATTTATCGTAAGCAGTGTCTTTAGACACCACGCTACGACTACTTACAAGTTGCAGGAAGTTCAAAAAGTGGCAATCAGTACCAAAACGATAAGAAGACATATAACTTTGTATATAATATCTGTAGCACTCACAACACAGTAGCTATCCCCTTTTGGTGATTTATCTATGGTGAACTGTTGCTATTTTAGATTTTTCTACGCTGGTACAGTAAATATCTGGCCATTAAATTTAAAAAGTATATTTACTTGATAATGGCGAAATTGCCTACATAGGCAACGTCCATACCGAACGAAATGATAATAAAGAAAGACTTAAGGCGTCTGGTATAGGGGCGTATTTGTCTACTAGAGGCCTTTTGCTCACAGTAGCTCGGTTCGACTTTGTTTGTTCACACCGAAACTGGTATCTTGACGACTATGGTAAAGTACTCATTACTGATAAGTCCAGACTCTGTCTTCCATCTGAAGGATCAAAGTATGAAGACAGAGGAGTATGGTATATATATGGAGGGTCAGTAATGGTATGGGGTGGTATTTTCTTAGGAGCACGTACGGAGCTATACATCGTACAAAACAGGGTCCTTGACTGTGGCAAGACTGACAGACATTATAGAGTCGATTGTGGTGCCTGTTGACCCCTTTTTATGCAAAATATTTATCTTTTAATGCACTACAATGGTCACCCACACACAGCGGCGGTAGTATCGGAATACCCACCTTACCGAGTTCGGAATCCAAGTTTTGGTATGGCATAACGCTCGCTGGATCTAAATCCGATAGAACATGTTTGAAGTAAACTGGGGAAACAAGTTAATCAGAGAAAATCATTATCAGCTAACCAAAGGGACGTCAGTTGTAAAATTGAACCTAACGCCACAACAGAAGTGTCATTTAATAAGTAAGCAGTTTTGACAGCGAAAGGGGTCAATATTAAATACTGTCTGTTACCAATTACGAGCAAAGCTTTAGAAACATATTCAATTTTAATTATGTTAGGTTAGAATTCTTTACAGTTAAAATAATGAGCTTACTTCCTCTTAACTTGGCTTTTTTCGTCTAGTCAAATATTTTTATGTTCAAAAATGTTATATTTAAATTAAATGATTCTTATTAACGACTTGTAAACTCTGATAACAAATAGATATATATACATAATTATTTGTCCCTCTTATAATTAGTTTTCCTCTAATAATGTCCATGGGTATATAAGATCGGGATAAACAAATGTCAATTTTATATTTTAACGTTTTGTATTATATTCAAATTTAACTTTTTCTAAGCAACCAAAAAGATGTACGAGGACTATACATAGGGTACTAATAAGTACATTGTGATTGTAGTTTCACAAATGTTGAAGCGCTATTCTATTGTTTGTTAAAAAGGAATGTCCCTCTTTTTATTTATCTAGGAGATAAAATTAAACCATACTTTATCATATTATTGTTTATCGATGTTTCGGTTCTATATTAAGGACTAGCCCCGGCCTGCGACTTTGTCCGCGTATTAATAGTTACTTTGGGCTAACGCTATCTCGGAAAACTAAAAAGCCCCCGATTTTGAAAATTTTCTGATTTGTGCTCCGCTCCTATTGGTCGTAGCGTGATGATATATAGCCTGTAACCTTCCTCGATAAATGAGCTATATAACATTAAAAGATTTTTTTTAATCGGACCAGTAGTTCCTGAGATTACCCCCTACAACGTCACAAACTCACAAACTTTACCTCTTTATAATATTAGTATAGATAAAACGGAACGGTGTATTTAAAGAAATAAAAAAACACATTTGGAAAGTAAAACTTATTTTTTTATTGTACACATATCCTTACAGACACATCATATTATATAACTTTGCTGCAATACCAAAAATATCCAGTTCTAGTTTAAAATAGTATTTCCAACGTAAAGTAAAAAAAATTAACATCAATTATTTAATATCAAACTAAACATCATTTATTTATACTGAATTCTATGTTATTGCAGCATAAACATTAGACTAAGGAATTATCTCCTTCCCGCTAGGCACAGTTCAACGCATCCCACAATAATACCAGGATTATTTTTTTTTTAATTCTCAATACTTTTTGTACATGATAAAAGATGAAGTATTTAAACAAATGAAATAAACAATCATACAATTTATAAAGTTATACTTCTTTTGGTGCGTTAGGGAAAAATGATGAGAGTATATTTATAATGCGCGCGCACACCGTCACGAAAATCCAACACCCTGAAGTTACTATAGTCAACATTTTTTGTTTGTGTATTAATTATCTTTTTTCTATTGCTAGTGTCGTTTTTTCTACAAACGTAGAATAAGGCGAAAGATAAAATGTTTGAATAAAAGATTTTTATCTCGTTACGTCAAAGAAGTGTAACTTTTAACGCGTGTACATAAGTACACACACACTTTTTTTTTAGTAACAGTGTCAGTCATAACAAGGTGATTGAAACTTTCTATTAACAAATATTGTTTGCTTAATGTCAACTTAATAAACACAATAAAGAAGACATGAGGATTTTACATAGAAACGTATCTAACATCATATTTTAAAACACTTCTTATTAAAAATATTAATCAAGATTTTATTTATTTTCCTAGTTATTGTGCACATTATACATACCATTATAATCTGATCTACAACACGTAATTGATTTTTTTTTTGTTTTGTGAAGACATGTTTGTTCTAATCTTTATTGAATATATATTTATAAAATGAAAAATTCCGAACTGAATTATATAAAAAAGTAAATAAGTTATTGTTTGCTGCTCTCGATCTAATAATATTTAAAACTTTACAATTTGATTTTGATAAAACATTTTTATTTTGTATAAAATAGCTACATTTACATATGGATATATTAATTTGTGAATTATATAAATGAAAATGACCTAAAAAGATACAAAATTATGAAGACACAGTGGTAAGGTGTCACGACGCTGCTTAAACCGTCGTGGATTCAAATCTACAGATCATGGTAAAGAAGAGCATCTTGATGAATCCATAGTATGATCATATTCTCGTTCCTAATACTTGCATGTTCCTAAACTGAAAATGTTGTCTTCAAGTATCTTTTAAAATCAGTCCAATTTCTTTTACTTAGTAGCATGTACAGTAACTTAGACATAGTCACTTCACAACAAACGCGATCGTACATAAAGACGAATTGGTAAGTTTCACGGAGTTAATAAAATAAATTTTGAGTTACATCGTTATATGTATATTGTCCAAACATTAAAGACGTCATAGTGTATGAAATTTTGGATATGCATGTATCCCATGACACTCTCGTCATGTATCCTTTACCTGAAAATAGAATAAAATACAATTATATCTGATTGGTGTAAGCATCACTTTGCGAAAATCCACCACTTTATAATGGACGAATTAAATTGTATAGTTCAAATACCGAATCGATAACGATTGTCGTCGTTCTACGTCAATCTGCAAACCTTTAATTACAGTTTAAACTTTTTATGACGAATTTCAAGGGACCGAGCTTTATTTTTCGTAATAGTTTCTTTTATTCGCAGAGAAGTGACCAAATAAATGGTTTTGTGACATACCAACCAAATTAAGCTAATTTCTAGGTAATAGAAGTTATATAACAACGTTCTAAAGAGTTTTTGGACTTTCGACACTTTGATCCGCAACCTTTTTGTGCGACGAAAACACTGTGTCGCGTAAAGTGGGTGCAATGCCTACTTTGCCATCGAGTATCCAAGTTCAGTGACACATACGCTCTTCTCGCTTTCTTTTTGAAGGTTTCACTTGTACCGTATGTGAACAAGACACATTTTGTTTTATGTTTTATATTTTATACTTACATTCCGACAACCGACGACAAGTTCAACCCTCCGCGTACTTCGGGTTCAACCGTCAAACACGGTTTAATTATTGTTTGATGTTTCACTTACTAATATTTCGTTCTTTCTACTACTAATTTCAGATTTAACTTTTCAGATACACATCGCAGAAAATCAAACATTGTCTGTTACAGTAAAAATATGCAATGGCTAATCAATTCCAAACGAAAGTGCCAAGTAACGTCCATTATAATATATAATAAATTTGATATTCAAGTTTATTTTATCTAATGCTTTCATTTCGAGACTTTTAAAATTAGAAATACTTGTCGCTATTTGATTTCATGACGTTTGATTTTTTTTTTCACTGAGAGTTTTGCCAAGTGTGGGTATATGCATATTATATCTATTGAATTTAGAAACCTTATAATTAGTTATTCAAATAGATACGTGATTTAAATAATATTAATATTTCTCAAATTTCGAAATCGCTCGTGAATGATATTATAACTAAAAAACTGTAGATACGTCATAAGCGCTTCCACAGAGCTTCGTTAAATCTTGGCTAATTAGCTTATTTTTGACGGCTGCCCTGCTAATCCGCCCGTATCTAAGCAACATATAACTATTTCTTTTTCACCACCGATATTGGGAATATGCCATCTTACTTCCACACTATATCTAAGACACAATGGCGTCACAATATTACTTAACATATGTGTACGTTATCGTGCCACTTGTTTTGTCAAAATATCATGTAGGTAATCTATCTACAGTTTTTAGTTATACTATGATTGGCTGACATGGTGATTATGCCCATTATAATGATGATAGGGATGGCGTTTTGAGATTGATTCATCAGATGATTGTATTTAGACATAGAAAAATCGTTATATAACATCGAATAGTGAACTGTTCTCTGCACAATAAAATCATGATTTGATTTTTTCTATGTAGATAAAAATAAAATCATACAATGATTTATAATTTAAAAAGAAACCTCAAAAAAAGAGCTCATAGAAAAAGAAAAAAATTATGAGATCGATTTCTCAATTTTTTCTTGAATCGATTCCACAGACCACGATTCGAATCGATGCAAAAATCGTTTTTTTTTTTTTACAAAGAATCGCAATTTGGCCTCATTGTGGGTCTCTAACAAGCTGATGATGATGATAATGAAAGACGTGGCGTAAAGAGCTTACCGTAATGACGTGGTGCAAGCGGGTGGTAGTACGTCGAGGTCGGGTCAGTAGCGGCCGGAGCGGGAGTTGCGCGGCGGCTCGCGACGACGTTCGCGCGATCGCGACCGACGGCGTCGCTCGCGGTCGCGCGACTTGCTGCGCGACCGCCGCCCGCCCTTGCGTCGTGAATACAAGTATCTACAATAAGACGAAAACTTTTTGACGGGATTTTAGTCATGTAGTGGATTTTGTATTTTATTCATAATCTTGTGTTATTTGTGACTCTGTATTTTGTACATTTGGTGGTATTTTACGTAATATAGTTAGTTTATTGCGCATAGGTAAAGAGAATGGAAAATAATACCACGGAGCATGAAATTCTGAAATACCGCAAAAACTGGAAGGTTTCTAACAAGGGATCCACCATCATGTTAGAATATTGAAATAATCACACGACGCTTGTAATATTATTAACTACACGACAATGGCATTAATAATGTGAAAAATTGGTTGCCAAAAATATAAATGTAATAAGAAGGAGCTACAAACATTTTTTTTTCTCGAACTGACTACGCTTTTGGTACAGCAAGGCCTTTACATCTTCACTGGACTACACATTTACAAACAGGCGATGATGGCTTCGATTGTAGCGTATACCGACAGGGCTTTTTCTAAGTCACCCTAGTAAGCTACCACTCTCAAACATCAGTTCGTGTGTTCCAGCAGCTGTACTTGAGTGACCAGTCCCGTTAGGGTTACCGTGTTTACCATTAGAGAACATCAGATGAGATAAAGTATAAGAAAAAAACAATTTTAATCTATTTAACTGAAATTCCTTTAAGCATGATAGGGAACATTTTATGGTATATATTGTTATTAATTTATCATGGATTATTATATGTAACTATGTTTTATCAAAAATCAACTCGAACAAACGAAACAAACTCGAACTGCGTTGAAACTCTAAAAGTACTTTTAAAAAAACAGTACCTGGATGACCAAGCATAGCTCGGTTTTTTAAAAAACATCTTTAAATTAAAATAAACTGTTAGGTTTGCCTTATAAAATCAACATTTTATACAGAATAAAAATATTAAAAAATATATCTCTTCTGCTGTCATTCAGATTCGAACTGGCGTTACACGGATTCTCGAAGTAACCGATTTCCATCTGAGCTATTTTTGTTTTGACAGCGGCGCCGAAATTTACCTTTATATTCTAGCTATATTTTCTCATTGCCTGAAAACTTAGTTAAAAAGTTTTCTATGAATGAAATCTAGCTAGATCGATTTATCGTCCCCGAAACTACCTACATACTAAGTTTCACGGAAATAGATGACGCCGTTCCCGAGATCCTGAATATATACAAATATAAAAATAAACAAGACTTGCTCGTTTAAAGGCATTAGTAGGTTATGTAGTGGCTTTTAATTTTAGGCCTTTGACAAAAACGGTTTAAAATTCATTAAATCAGTATTTCTTAAGAAGTATTAAATGCTTTATTTTTCCTTTAGCTTTTAGCATTCTCATGCACCTCTCATAATGCACAATTTATTTTTGGACCAATTTCCTTTTAAATTGATTGTTAAATGGTAAAAAAAAAATCATCCATGTGCTTTATTTAATGGTAGTACTAATAAAATTAATAAATACAAGAGCATATAAGTATGAAAATAGAAAGCTTTTATAGCCAACAATTAGTCTTGTTTTGATTATTGTGGAAAAGTAATTAAAACAAAAAAATACCTCCTTAATTCTCTAGAAATAGGTTTCAAGTGCATGAAGTTACAAAAACCACTGCGCGTACATTCGCCCATTTCATACTGTCTGCAACAGGCTTCACGGAAATCCGTTACAGGTGACAACTCTGCGTAGACCGGACGACCCCCAAACCAACGATTGTTAAGGTCATTAACCGCTTTCTCTGCATCTTCTTCACGACGGAACTGAAATCATTGTTCACAATCTACATATGTGAAATTTATTTATTTATTTAAGGTCCACAAAACTGAGTTCAATGAACAGAAATGGATACGAACTCTACTAAATCTGAATACAACATGTATAAATTATGAAAACAAATATATATTATTAAGCAAAATTAAATTTAACATTTAAAAAAAAACTAACTAAAACTAAAAAAAAATTTTTTGAGGCCAAAGAACCGTTTAATAAAATATTGAATTTTAAACGTTAGCTATTACAAAAAGAAAGCATGCAGTACAAAAGGCAATGTTGGCCTACATTAGTTCTTGCTAATGGCAGATGAAATGTTTGCCGGTTCAATAAACGGCTGCCCATACGTGGGACGTGAAATAATAACTAATGGGAATATCAATGCGCAGCCTGGACTACTGGGGCTAGAGCTATTAAAAATTGGCATGCGGGTTCCTTTTACATTTTGGGTGAACATTAAAGAAATATATTTTAAAAATGCTATTCATAAGGTGGTGAAAATCTGACATCTTTTCCATTAGTACTTTATTTGTCAAGCAATTTTTTGTTTTGTTTAATAGTTATTGCCAAGCACCAATATTATCAATAAAAAATTTGGAAAGTGTCACTTTTTTGAATGCAATCAACTTTCTATACTAGTATTATAAAGTTGGAAGGTTTGTTTTTGTTTAGCGAGCTTATCTCAGGTACTACTTGTTCGATTTAAAAAATTGTTTAAGTGATAGATAGCTCATTTATCAAGCAAGGATATATATCATCAAGCTAAGACCAATAGGAGCGCAACACCTATGAAGAATGTTTCAAAATCTAAGTTTATTTTTCTTTCTGAGAACTTCCATTACATCTTAGCTTTAGCCCAAAGTAACTACTCCATGTGGACAAAGTCGCGGGCAGAAGCTAGTACTACATATATGTGTTATAGTAAATGGATAAATAATACATAATTATTTATTGATATATATTTGCAGCTGACATGAAAAAACAAAATTTATATGTATAGATTAAAGTGGTACACTCTTTGGCAAAAACAAAATATTCTTGATCTAACCTCTACTTCTTCCAAATAATAAGATCCAATTTTTTATTTCTATATCAAAAAATAATAATTACAACACTCAAATTAAATAAATAACCATAATTGTTATCATCCATGTCATTTACTTTAAAAACAATTGTAATATAACTACAAATTAAACAATTAGGAAAGAATTATACTGAGAATGCATTTTTTTTTTAGTTTTTGATATTGATTTTTTGCCACATAGGTTTTAAAACATAATCTAAATTCATATGTTCAGGAAACATATGAAAATGTTTAAATCCCGCAGGCTGACATATCCATTATTTAAATACCTTTTTGCGCTTTATGTGTATGCAAATTTTATAGAAGTTTATTCACCTTGTTAATAAAACAAAATAAAACATACCTTAATCTGCAGTTACACACTAGGAAATGTTAAAAAGCATACTGCTATTATCAAGTTTAATCACACTTACTTTAATATAAACATTTCCCACCAAATGGTCACCAAGATTGTCACACACATTCATCTCTTCAATCTCTCCATATTTATCCTCACATTCAACAAACACATCCTCAAAGAAGTTGTCATAATGCTCCTGCATCTCCTCATCCGATACATTGGCCACAACCACTGAAAACAATACATTTCGTTTAATTTAAAAAAAATGTTATTACACGTAACAAGATCAATTGTATACTATATCTCTGGATATACAGTCAAAACTGTCTATGGTGACATCATTTAGAACAACATACGGGCTATATTGAATCAAAATAATGGTTCCAGCTGAATGCTGTATCTCAAAAACATCACCAGTTGTTAGAACTATCAGGTTTTAAAACTAAAGACGAGTAGTCTCTTCAATGTTGTTAAAACAGATTTAAACTCTATGTTCTTTCAATTCTTTTATAAATTACTTAACTCCTCTTAAATAACTAGACAGATTTTAATGACATTTTTTATGACAGATAGATTTAAAACTTCATTTGATTCACAATTGGAGCTAGTAAGTAGTCCTGCAGTCTAATTATAGGATTTTTTTTACTATCAGGGCAAGACAATGAGCACTGGGCCAGCTAGTTATATATAAATATAGGTAATTTAGCCATGAAACCATTTAGGTAGTAGTTATTATAATTATTTATCTATACTAATTTAGTAGTGGTAGAGCCAAGCTGAAGCTATTATTGTTTTCAGCACGAATGGGTCGGCTCATCCGTAGAAGCACCACCCTCTCACAGAAAACCGACGTGAAGTAACAGTGCTTGCATTGTGCGTTTCGTTCGGTCAGTGAGAGAGCCGGAGACCCACCTACCCTCCCCTTCCCCTTCCTCCTTCACTACTTGTCCCCCCCGCCCTCTTCGCAAACAGGCTGGCAACGCACTTGTGACTCCCCTGGGATTGCAAGTGTCTATGGATGGTGGTGATCACCTAACATCAGGTGACCCATCTGTTCGTTTGCCTCCTATGATATAAAAAAAAATTATAAAGAGGTAAAGTTTGTGATGTTGTAAAGGGTAAGCTCTGGAACTACTGTTACAATTAGTAAAATTCTTTCAATGTTATATAGCTCACTTATAGAGGATGGTTATAGGCTATATATCTTCAGGCTAAGGCCAGTAGGAGCTGAGCACCAATGAAGAAAGTTTAAAAATAGGAGTTGTTTTTCTTTTTGAGAGCTTCTTCTTTTTGTGTGTTAGCATTAGCCCAAAGTATCTAAGACATGCGAATGAAGTCGCCGGAAGAGGCTAGTAATATATTTTATAATAGCTTCATACACATGAAAAAACTTATATTGATTTGCAGAGATGTCTCTCACTTAGATTCAGATATATTAAGCAAAACACAAATAATGTCTAATATATTACACTAACTACAGAATTTGTATTTAGTAGAGACCATAATTAAAAAATTACATTCAATAATTTAAAGACTTAATATATGTGAAGAATTTAAATAAATCAGAACTCACAGTGGCTGCCATCAGCAGATTTAGCTGAATTCTGAGGGTTCACATATAGATTTTGTAATAAAACTGTTTGGGAGAAAGTTGGCTTATTGTGAATCCGAGAACACCGATCACCATGCCGGCAAGCTCCAATTTTAAAATAAAAGGAACAGTTTACTCTGAAAACAGAAAAAAAAAATTCCATATATACTTACATTACAAGAACATTATATTATACTTACAAGTATATTACATCATAAGTTAACTTTATTTTCTTTCAGATGTAATCAAAATCAAGTATCAGTTTGTCTTTTATTTACAAAATATTATAATCCTAAACAGCTTAAAGTTTATTAATCGTTATTATTTTATGTTAGTCACTAGAATTTCCACTACTGCTTCTCTAGCAATGACATATACAATTAAATAAAATTACAGATAAATTCACATATTTGTATAATAAAGGCAACGCTATAAAGCCTACTACTACTAGCCATACTTAAACAAATGATATCAATTGAAAAACATTTTATAGATAAACCAAACTGTGGCAAAAAACTTCTAAATGAAACTTGATATATCTACATAATTGTTTGATTCACTAATGTTATTTTTACATCATAGTTAACGGACCTAATAAGTTAATGACTAGATGAGAAGGTTAATCTCGTGTTTCTTAGAGCGCCGTGATTAAACGAAAAAGAGGCTACTCTCAGCACTACACATTTAGAACATAACCTATATTTGTAACAAAACACAGTAGGTTAACAGTAGCTACTTTCTAACGCTGATTACTAGAAATGTATCTAAAATAAACGTACTTATCCTTTTCTGTTCCGAATATAGCAGCTAGATATTCTGCCATTCTTAAACGCCGACTTGAACGGCCCGCTTGATTCTCTCGGTATACTTAATTGAAGATACTTCGTATCACAGTCCGATAAACATATGGGAATATGCACAAAGGAAGAAATATGCAATAACGTGAAATTAAATGCACACCATCATATTAATTAAAATTATATTTTATACGGTTTGGAAATATCACAATATTCCGACTTTCCAACCCAAGCCAAAGCCAACATCATTAGAGACTAGGGATGTTAGAAATAATCGATTATTATTATTGTATAATCGATTTTTTATATTTAATTTTCGTAGTAAAGTTAATCAGTTTTTTATAAATCGATTATATAAATACACCTTTAAATCGATTTTCATTAATATCTATGCGACGGATGAAAAAAGCTCTATACGAGTTCATTATTATTTATAAGTGAAGAGTAAGCATAGTGAGATAATATAATTATTAGTAAACGATAAACATGTTTTCTAACCGTAAAACACCTAAAAGCGGCTGACGAAAGTAATTTATAACGAAAAGGAATAATACCACAGTAATATGCATGTCCTGTTCGAGAGATTAAAAAAAAAATCTACAAATTTAAAACAGAACATATAATGAAAACATCCCATTGTCTTATAGGTAACATGACTTACTATATTTTATAATGATTATTGTGGTTCTTATGACAGCAAAATACTGTTCTCTGTAAAATTCGTTCATTAAAACTAAAAACGTGTCATGCGAGTCATGCGTTTAATACTCCAATATGATCAATAAAAAATGTGTTGTGGTAAACTCGACATTAATAATTGAAGTCCGGTGAAGCTGTAATGACCTTGCTGGGTCAATAGCGTAGTCAGTTTGAGAAAAAAAACCACATTAATAAGTTTTACAAACTAAGATAAGCTACTTTTAGATTAGATAACCTATTGTATTCTTTCGAAATTAACTTGTTATATATGTTTCATTGTTTATAAGACTTTGCGAGTCACTCACGCTATGATACAAACTATTTGTTTTATTCATAACTTATTTTATTTATAATTTTTTAAAGGAGTCACGAAAAGTTTTTGAAGTGAAAACTTCTTTAGGCACGATGAACAATATCTTTCGCAGGAGATAAATTTGTAATTTCGCGTCATGATATCCTATGTCAGCATTACCGTCCGAATATTGCCCGGTTTGCTTCAGAATAGCGATATGTTATATTGATATTTAACAGCTCATCATACGTTTGATTGATTAAAAGACTTCATAAAAATGTAGGTATATCATTATTGCTCAGTAGATATGAAAAACACGCTATTGTTAATAATTTCAATAAACAAATTCTGAAATTTAAAGATTTTCAATCACACTGAAATTAATAAGAAAATTTAAAACAGATCACATTAATTTCATCGTTTTGTATTTTTACTTCAGTCAGCAGTCCTTATGACTGCCTCGCCTTTGTTAATCGTAGAGTTAATAAGGTTGTCATTTTTTAGGTTGCTTATCATTTCATTTTCATTATAATAAAATGTTTAGTGGTACTGAAAAATTGTTTGATTAATGATATTTGGTTTCTATATTCTTTACCTTGAAAGTTTAAAGGAACATTCACTTATATTTTGTTTTAAATTGATATTTTTTATACATATCAGTTTATTTGATTCTTAATCTGATAAATTGTTAATATGAATCTCTAAGATTTATTATTGGAATATGAAAAGCATGTCAAAGCAATTTTTAAATATTATAAAAGACTCGTTTTTCTCTAGAAATCAATTATTTATTATTATTAAAATCGATTATGGACAAATCAATTATGATTGATAAAGAAAAATCGATTCTTATTAAATCGATTTTTTGCATTAATCTCATCCCTATCAGAGACACAGATAATATTTTTATTTGTCTCTGATCTTTACTATAAACCATAGACTATGTAATATTTGTTTTTTCTTTTTCGAACTGACTACGCTATTGGCTTTACTAGGCCTTCACAGCTTCACCGGACTACAATATTTGTAATTAATCTACCTCTTAATGATGTACTACCTGCGTGATATTCGCATTCGCAAATATGAATATTCCTTTTTTTAAATTCTTGATCCAAAAAACGTCCGAATATTTTACAAATTTGCTTATCACTTTGGGTATACAAATTATAAATCGAGTATTACATAAAACATAAGACAATATAATAGTAAAGACATGTAGTAAATATTACAAATTGGATTCAATTCAAAATTTTCTATTACAACATTGATAACACTTATCTTCAGATTATGTTGTACAGTAATTTGGTTTTTCGTCAAATGCATAGCCAAAAAATACAAATGAATATTTATTACATGATAAAAAGATGAAAACCGGTCTTCTATAATAAACTGATGATGAATATCAAATAATATATGTTCCTTAAAATCTTGTCTAACACTGTTTTATACAAATATAGCATTTTGAAGGTCAACGTTATCTACAAAGCTTTAAGCATCGCTAGATTTAATGTCGTCTTTAAATATAATCACCAATTTATGCTTTTTTTATCATTGTTATATAAGATATCTCATACAGACGGAGTTACGAGCTCAGTTAGTATTAAATAAAACAAAAAACATTGATGATCATACCGCTAGTCAGGATTTTTGTCAGCAGAACCAACCATCACGTGTTAGTAACTAATATGAATTTCAACTCCAATTACGTATTTTGCGTCACCCAGACCACAGGCATTACAGCTAAGATGTTGAAAAAAAGAGACATAACCTTAAAAAATGAGATTTCTGTAAACATATGCTTGCTGCAATGTGGCGGTTACTTAAGGAGCGTTTCATTTATTAGTCTTCTTAGTTCTAAGTTTGGGACTTGAGACTTATCAAAGAGATGAAGACGCTTTCGAACCATATTTATATAAGCTTTGACAATTATATCCAACACCTTAGGTCAACCGAATCCAGAAATGTATACCCTGAATATGTAGTAAGCCAACTAAACGTCGGTCTTATAAAACTAACAATGACGTTGTATATAAATGCGATACGTAGAATAGAATAATATAATTTTACATGATCTTGTATAATTAATGGCTTTTAAACAAGTTGGGACATTCTTTTCAAAGGAAATGGGAGCATGCTAATGCAACAATATTATAATCTGGATAGCTTCGATTCGGCCTAGGAAAGGTTCTAAGTATGGGTCGTGTGGTATACAGCTGATTATGAGAACACCATGCGGACAGAGAATCTCACGACTTGTTAAATCGATACTACCGTACCGTACCACAGACAGTGACGATAGTCAACTTAGCCTATGGGTATCGCACCTTTTGGCTTATTTTCTTTTGGCTGGATCCGCTTTATTCTATCTAAAAGGAAGAGCTCTAACGTTACTCTCCAATTAGTGTGAAGAAGCCCTGGAGTATCATGTATCTGCACCTCAGGACATCACGAATAGAAAGCTAGTTGCTTTATTAGATCAGCTTCATGTTAATATAGCACTACCATTTACAAAGATCTCACATTTTGAATGCAACCATAGGGGCCATAATACCATATTTACTAAGTGATGTTATATAACATTATATATACTAATAAGTTCAGACTAACAATATATATGGGTCTCATTGTGAACTATAAAAAATAAAATGCTTGAAAACGAAGAGTATCTTTTTAGGAGCAGTCCGAAAGATTGGTTGCTCATACTGACAAGAAAGCAGGTGCCTCCTTGCTTATACCTGATTACTCTTACACTTATAGAGAATACTTAATAATTATTTATTTTGCATGACAAATCTCCTTTTGTATAATGCTTAGTTTTGGTATTGAATATATTTTCTATTAGAATCCAACTGTAGAACGTCATTTTCAATCCATTATTGATACCTTTTATTTCATATATTTTCGATATTCCTTATAGTGTTTAATATAGTAAATTGTAATTATGTTCTATAAAAGAGAAGTTGACCTACCTTGTGACATTGCTGGCTCAAATCTTTGTTGCGAATTCATTTGGATTCTACTACAGATGCATTATAAGTATTTACAACACTGATAGATATTTTTCTGATTATAATAAAAGTAAAAGCATTTTAGTGATATAACAACATCAGGCATTGCACACCAAAGCTTAATTGTAATTCCGTGTTTGTGTTTTTATAAATTGTACAGTCTTCGCCAATCTTTCTAAGCTCTCTGAATATAAATGCATAAAACACATATTTAGGTATGAATAATTAGTATTTTTTGTTATAATAATACAATATCGAGACAACTTAAGGACTAATAAATACTAATTTCAGAGTCCTATAATATTATTTTTGAAGCGATTAGACGATTGATGAGGACTGCAGGTTTTATATATTATACTGACGCGAAGTTGTGAACAAATTTCGATAGCTGTATCTTCTAGTTTAATATTTGAGATTTTACTTTCGGCAATTTTTTTATGGTACTGGGATATTATCTTCTAATAAAATATATAAAAATAAATTAGTGAACAGACAACTATTCTAGAAAATATTTTTCGAAATAATATATTTAAAAGTGATAACATTTAAAAGTGTTAAAATATGTGATAGAATGCTTTTCACCGTTTGGTCCCCCTAGTACCTACATACTTTGTATAACATACTCTGTGGTACACTCTATGTAACTTCGTGAATTCATCTGTAGTTCGTTTTAGGACTGTTGATATTTTTAAAAATATCGGATTTTCGATATATCGATATTTATGAAATTATCAATATCGGACCTCGATATATTGGAAAAAAAATCGATATGTCGATATATCTATATATATCGGCTATGTTAAAAAAAATGTAATTAAGCTTAACACTGATTTACAGTTTTTAATCCAGTATATTTGTACAGTTTATACCATATATGTTTTAAAATATAACTGTACAGTTCTAAGAGCCACTTGCACAAACGTCATTCAATCATATTGATAATCGTCATCATTATGGTTTTATCTAAATAAGATAATTTTGTGTACCAATATTTTTCAGTCCATCAGTTACCAAGTTTTTTTAGTAGTGGTAGTCTACTAGTTTCACTAGAAGAATAACATTTCGATGTCTGCTGCTTCGAACCCCGGTATGTATTAATGAATTTTACAAAATTCGCGTACACTTACTAATTTAAATTGGTAACAGTATCGTCTGACGGTCAAGGAAAACCCCGTGAGAAAAACTGAGCCTGAGAAATGTTCTGGTAGTATTACTATATGTGAGAAAACGTACAATAGTGGTTATCTCAGAGTTTGAGATTGCCAATACGCCGTGGGCTAGTGTGGTGATTATGTCCATACCTTCTTTCAGGAAAATGTCTGTAGCTCTACAGTGGCTCTCTTACATGCTGATGGTAATGAATATTTTTCAGCAAGAGATTTTTAAAAGCATGCATCTGAGTGCTAGGTTACAAAAGAAACGGATAAAAAAAACTGTACGCGGCAGACCTGTATTTGTTAAGATGTATGGTGTAACTAGAAGTGATAGAATAAAAACGTATCAAATAAAGTTTGAAAACATAACTAAAATAGTTTTTAGTATGAAAATGAATAGATATAAAAGTAGAGGAAACCGAAAAAAGTATGGATAAAGTATGTAAAAATAACATATGTAATAGGTGTGAATTCTGAGATTGTATCTGACTGAGGAGACTGGAAAAGAAAAACATAATGTATCGATTCAACCTAGGTGGAATAAGGCTAAAAAAATGATTATGAATAAAAAAATATCGACCGCCGATATCCAAATTATAATATCAAAATATCGATATATCGCCCAAAAAATATTATTAAAAAACATCGATATTTTAAGATAAAAATATCGATATTTAGATATATCGTTATTTTATCAACAGTCCTAGTTCGTTTCTTCGTGGTGTCGATTGTGAACGGGCCGCGTGAGTCGTTTGTACCAAGTATAAATAGTGTTCAGTGGTTGAATGGGTGCTATTAAATTGGTTTCGACAATTATTGCGGCACGTTGGAGTGAGCAAAAAAAATCGAAATAGTGATATTTTGTTTTTAGAGTTTATGGCAAATTACATCGTAGTTATAATAACTACGATTTGTGACAATGTCTTATGAATCCACGCTTGACAGCTTCTGTGGAACACCGTTTTGGGTAAGTGGGTCTTTGACCATGTAGTAAGAAACAACTTCATGAATAAATGTTTTCAAATAAATAAGACAATTTAATACGATTCTTTGTTACATGCTATAATTAAATTTTCTTGGTTTTAAAGTTATATATTTAAAATTGACCAATTTATCTAGCCTGTTCCTTTGGTCTGTTTAGTGGAGGTCAGATGTCAAATAAAATTTAGAAACCTTGTTGGTTATTGAACGAACAGAGCATATGGTTATTTTTCTACATACATTCAGTTTTATATTAAAACAAGTTAAATCGCTCCTAAGTTTTTTATTATATATAAAAAAACACTATCATGACTATTTTGTTCTATCTAGCAGAGTAAAAAAAAAGTGGTTTAAAATTGCTCATATGCAGTGTAAGATGATATCTAGAAATCACTACTAATAGGGATTTATATATTTATTTGTTATTATATTTTTTTGGTTCCAGTTGACAAAGATTTTTAGCTAAGGTAGCTGTGTAAGTTATAAAACATTTTTGTAGGTTCAATATGCCAAAAATCCTAGGTCTATTTAGGTAAATAAAATATTATTTTAAAGTTCCTTTTTAGATAGACAATCTTTTTCTCAGTCTATTATTATATATTTGAACTTAAATACTTTTTGCCCAATAGTTGATGATATTATGAGTATGAAAGTGACTACAAGTTAAGTATTTTAAGAATATAAGTACCAAGTTGAAATGTTGGAAAAATAATTATTAATGTTTTTTTTTATTACAGTATGGCTTCATGAATTTTTGAATAGTTGTATTTAACTATTTCTTACGTAGAAATATTCTGCTAAAACATTTTTGCAAGCCTTTCAAGGGTTTTTTTTTATCTTTTTTTATTATTTTTTTATATTTCATATGATAATATTATATTTTAGTACTCTTCCTTAATGATAATAAAATAGGTTATATATTTATTAGTTTTGAGGATAATAAACTCAATTATGTTAGCATCTTCCTTACATTAAATATAGATCACATAATTTTTGTAAAGTGCCCATAGTATAGAGTAAGTATTTTGTGAACTCTGCAGAATAGGCATCCTAGGCACTGGTTTAACCATGGCTTTTTTGAGAGGGCACGCGGGGGCATGTAATGCCCTTCAAGAGAATTTCAAAATAAAAATTGCCATAAAAACTTTATATAATGATGTACTAACTTTTTAAAATTATTGTGCCCCAAAAAAGAAGTGACTAAAAAGGCCTGGATGTAACTATAGGGTTGTAGAGGTGCTGGAATGCCATAGGGCCTTGGCCTAATGGGACCTGCCATCTGACAGGCCAATAAATCAGAAGTAATTATTTCAGTGATTTATTTAAATTTAATTACACTGTAATGATTTTTACTAGGACCCATACAACAAAATCGCCATAGGCTTTAAATGGTTTATATACACCACTAATTCCAACACCAGTATTTTAATAAATAAAACCCTGTAAAGTTGTTTGGGTATGTAACCTCGGCTATACCAAATCTATCACATCCATTGTAGGATTTCATATATGTAGTGTAATGTTATTTTTTAACACTCAATATAACACATTTGACTTCACAGTAGATGTCCAATAATCTTAGAAGATTGTATAAATCACCTATAGTAGTAAAATAATATTAATAAACAATTCCCAGAACCCAAATCACAGTGATTTGCTCCATAATCTTGTCCAAAGTTGAGGTTATTGTGATTGGATACTAATTGTTACTACTCAGTATTAAGGTTTGGTAAGCAGTTAACCTCTTTTAAATTATTGAAGATCGGGAAATAGAACAGGCATTACGGGTGCATCTGTATCGAATAATTTTCGGCAACATTTTTAGGTACTACCAGTAAAATAAAGTACAGATCCACCATACTTCTAATTATTGTCCAGGGGATATGGAGAATGAAGTCTTGCCTTGATAATAAAAAAATCCTTGGCAAATTGTTTACCTAAACCTTCCTCATGAATCACTTTATCTACTGGTGAAAACCCCATGAAAATACGCTCTGTAGTTTTTTAATCTATCACAAAAATACAGACGGATATGGTAGACCACTTTGTTATACAATATACAAGCGGGCCCGGTGGATGCTGTCCCGTTTTATAATAAAAAAATAGTCAAATTCCACCGCAGCGCCACTCGTCGGGTCAAATTATGGATCTAAACCATTCTCGGATCCACCTGAACATTCACAAAAAAAATCATTAAAATTGGTCCAGCCATATAGGAGGATTTCAGTGGCATACACACATACAGAAGTAATTTATATAAAAATAATGACAGTGTAGAACTATGTTTTATGTCTAAATTTAAATATATTTCATATTTCAAGAAAAAACATTTTCTGAATGTGCACCTAACCAGTTTATAATACCATTTTGAAAAAAATATCATTAAAATATTGTTTAAAAAGTATGTTCATATCAACTAAGAACAAATAATGCTAATACAAAAATGTTCTTTTAAAATAGATTCATCAAGGCTGTTCAATATTAACTGTTTGTAATTTGTTACGTAAACAAACTGTTTACTCATTCAATATTTAGAAGAAATACGAATGAAAAGCTATAAATGCACTTGGAAGTATCTTTTTACATTCCAGTTTTATTGTCAATGACCATGACTTAAGACATTCTTTATATAATAATATCCATAGCCTTTGTAGAACTTGTTTTTGAAGGAATATATAAATTTTACAAATAATAGATAAGTGAAGATAATTATTTAATTAACTTTCAAAGGTATTGTATTTTATCTTTTGTTGTTAAAAATTATTACACTTATATTTATATATTATATAGTTATGATGAATGTATTAGGACATGTTTAGATGAATCATGCTTAACTTGCACTTTGAAGAAGGCTATAGGTTATATATCATCACGCTAGCACCAATAGGAGCGGAGCAGAAATAAAGAATGTTTCAAAATGGTTTTTTTTCTTCTGAGAGCTTCCGCTGCTTGTTAGCGTTAGCCTAAAGTAACTGTTCCATGCGGACGAAGTCGCTGGCAAAAGCTGATTAGTAACTAAATTGACCTATAAAGGCTAAGGCAGCGTGGTGGCACTGCGCCGGCGTTACCTAAAAGTTCTCTAAAGTTTGTTTTTTAGTTAAATATAGCGAATACCTTTCGTTTTTAAACAATCACGGTGTTATTACAAAAACGTTAAATACTTGGTTTAAAAAAGGTTTCGTACGAAATACACCGTGCTCGCCCGAGGCAAGTTTGCGTTATCCTTTTTTGGCAAGTGTAACCTAATGTAACCAAAGCGAGACAGCAGATAAGCAAGATGGCGAAACATACCGCGAGCGCGATACATCTAAAACGTAACCTTTTTAAAGCAAGCATTCAACACGTGTTTAACTTTTTTGTAATAACACCATCATAGTTTTATTTTAGAATTCATTCGACTATTTATGCAAGACAGTGGGAAAGTGCCTATTATGCATTACGTATATATGTATATTCAGATAATTCCTGGCGTATGTCGAAGCATTTGCGCTTTCCGCAACGCGAGGGTTCCGTATTGTCGGTTTTACAAGGCATAAACCGCATACTTCGCTTCAGCACTTCACCAAGTGGAGGGTTCTAGTTTCTAAATAAAAAGGTGAATATCCAGCCAAAAGATCACACGTACAACATACAAGAGAACATACGAAACCTGTGGGTTTATCTACCGGCCACTACTATATGTGATTTGCGAAGAACAGTGCTATTGCGGGTGATCAAGTGTTCAGACGCAAAGAAACTCCACAGAAAGCTAGCTATACACCATACATCCTCTATGTAGAAGTTTCAAAAAGAGAAGTTAGGACGAGATTGGGCAATTGTCACGTGCCTCCCTGTGGCGTCCATGACACGCAGTATTAACTGACTTAAGAATTTTACAAATTTCATCAGCTACTCATGATGATATATCAAGATAATGAATCTTAAACAGGATTCCAATTACGATTGAGATTTATAAGAAACTGCATCAGAAGTTAGATTATATAAAAGACATGAGGCACTTTTAGCTGTGACCAAAATAATATTTCGGTGCGTCTTTCACCTGGTTATATAGTGACTAGTATGTTGCTCGCACAACAGATAATCCTAACATAATGAAGAAGCCCACCGCACAAAGGTAGACCAATGAGTGATACACAGTTAGACGGTACTTTGAGACGTATGCTACGGTGAATACATTTGAAAATCGGCGAACTTTGTTATTACTACCAAGACGGGTCTGCCGTGTAGCTGTTATTTGGTACACCAACCCTCATGTAACTATTTCGGACAAAGAATGAAACATGATTAAACAAGCGAAAGAAGAATTTTGGAAACTGGGTCAGAGCATACAGTTAAGAAGAACATAGGGTTAAAATTATCGCCTAACGGGAATACGTCGACTTACCAATAACCTTGTGTATGACTTGTTCTTTTTTTTTCTCGAACTGACTACGCTATTGACCTAGCAAGGTCTTAACAGCTTCACCGGACTACTAAGGCTAGCGCTTAAGGCACTCAGCCGATTTTATATTGGCAACCAGATCAAGGGTGCACAGCACACCTCGGCTTGGCTGTTGCCTGTTGCATGCAAAATCGCGACCTATCTTAGCTAATCTAGCTAACTATTCATATATGTGTGAGTTGTTGAAACGTATATGTGTACCAAGCAAAGACGCCTCAAAAACACCTCCATATATTTTTTATCAAAAAAAAAATGAGTTTTTTCAGTTCGATAAGGGAAAAAGAGTAAACCCTTCCACCAAAATGTGTAGCGTGTAGGCGTGCACGTGTGTGGGGGTGATCGTGTAGTGTTGTAGCAGTGATGTATATTGGTGTATCACCGTATCGCGCAAGCAACGCACTCAAGGGCTCCCTACCGAGGGATCGAACCTAGGCTTGAGCTGCTACCGTGGGAGGCCTAATCGGGTGTGCGGGAGCGAAGTTAACCCCCAGACCACGACGTCGCGATCTGTGGTTACGCGGGCGTGGGCGTGAGCACGCTCTGTTTCGAGGGACAGGCTGATACTGATCGTTCGCTGACATGATTTTATCAGGAGGGTCGGTAAAATGTGTCGCGGACGTCTTATATCGCCCAGCGTTGGATACGGGTTCGTAGTTTGCAGCGGATACCACTAACGGACTGGGATGATTCGCGGCTTGCTCGAAATAACTACTCGTAAGTGATTTTATATACGCACAGATGGACGGCATCTCCAGGTCCCTGTGGATGACTTGTTCTTATCATCGCTTCTATTGATATACGAAGCCGCGACCAGTGTTGGGCAAACTGCAATCAGATTAATGATTAAAGATTACGATTACAGTTAGTTATTTTCAATCATGATTACAGTTTAACTTAAGTAATCATACAAGAGATTAATGATTATTACTTAATCTGTAATCATAATTTTGATTACTATTAGTAATTTTCAATCATGATTAATAGTCTGATTGGAAAATAATTGATTACGCCCATCTCTGGTCGCCATTTCTCCAGGGCGTCGAAGAAGTATTAGTCGAATATGTCCTAAAAGTCCAGAGGTTGGCGGGGATAAGACACTCTTGATATTTATATTGGCAGCTACTATAGTGGGGACGAGAAAACTACGTGTTACCTCATCACCATAATATATGTGGCAACCCAGGACAGTCGCGCACTATCTATACCATCTACCTACTATACTATTTATAGATTAACCCAGGACAGTCGCTCACTATCTATACCATCTACCTATTATACTAGTTATAGATTATATATTACTTAAATACGCAACATTATTATTCTAATATATAGATAGTATTTTAAGATCATAAAATATTTTTTCTGAAACAGGATATTTCAATATTTAATTAGGTGTTATCAAAATATTATCAAACACGTAAAATGGATGGACCGTATGATACGTAGTGGCAGATGGGTGTACGATTACGTATTGTAGTTTTTTTATATAGATTAAACTGAAATTATCTTTATTTACATTGTGACCAGATTAAGACGTTTCGAAAAGAACTATACAATCATATTATGACATAGAATTAAATTATATTGGTTTTCTTCCCGTTCCTGGAACATGAATACAAGAACAAGATACGAATAAATTATTGCTTTTTCGCTTACTTTCACAGTTGTAGAAAATTGATTACCGCTATAAGTGTTAGTTACAATATATATTTATATCTATGGATAGTTTCTTACAATAATTTTGCACCAAGAACTGGTTCTTATGTCTTATACATATGAACTGATATTATACTATATTCATTGTAACAGACGTTTACGCTTGCTGTGTTTATCCTTTTATTGTAAATAAAGTTTTATACCTAATCAACATTTTTTACGTCTTTGTATGTCCAGTTGTTTAACTTTTATCATTTTACATATCACTGTGTATCGCAAATTAAGCAAGTTTGGCGTACCATAGATACGTTAAATGTTTGTGTTAGAAATAATTTAAATTGATACTGGAAGTCATAAAGGTAACGGTGTTGAAATGAATACAACAGGTGAACATTCAATACTCCTTTGCAACGCAGAGAAATGTGCATACATCTGTCTGGATCGGAGTACACAGATGATATAAGTTATATAAACTTTTGACGCTATTCAATTAAATTCGCGTTAGCGTAATTATAACGAAAGTTAAAATATTATAGTAGTTGCGTAAAAGAAATAGGTTAATTTATCTATATATAATGAGAATACGGTTCCTTTGAGGTCCAATAAGGTCAAAACTACTTAACGTATCGGCAGAGAACTATTCTAGGGTACTTATTTCATGGATTCAATTAACCGTTCCCAATTTTATTAATGCTCACGAAGCGAGCGGAAGTCACCTAGTATATAAATTAGGGTAGACCAAAAAAATCTACTATTTTTTTAAACTTTATACTTTGAAAAATAGGTTGGTAGAGACCTCAAAAAAATATTTCGAGTCTCAGTTTTTTTTTTCCTTATTATTATAAAGTAAAATTCATATCTCGGTATTCAATATTTGAAAAGATATCTCGTCTTAGAAATTTGTGGGAAATTGATTTTTATACAAAAACGGTTTGTTAAAAATTTTTTTAATCTCACCGTTTAACAGCTATTGAAGGTTAAAGTTTGATTATTTTAGAAAATGATATAAGAAAAATAAAGTTAAACAAATAGTCGATATTTTGGCCCACCTTAATATATATACACAGAATTAAAGATACTGACGATTGTGTAACATGTAATCAGTACAAAAAGTACACACATCAAAAAAATCTAAGCAACATGCGTGATATTACAAATGTTACCATTTATATTAATTAATTTCTAAGTATTTACTCAAACAAAGTGTGTAGGTAGGTAAACTTTTTTGTTTTAGATGACATACTGGCTGGTTGTAAAAAAAAATTTGATTGTTTTGTTTTTTCATAAAATTCAAATGACTGCGAATTTGTTTGAATTGAAGTGCGTTTTAATTGCTACGCTTAGTCTTGATTTTATAATTTTACCAACCATTTAAATAAAGTTAGCGACAAAATTGAATTGTTAGATATTCTTTACGTCATGAAGCGACGTCATTTGATCGCAGATAAAATGCAAAGAGCTGTAGGGATGTTGCAAGCGGGAAGTAATCAATCTCAGGTATCTCGACATTTTGGCATTCATAGAAGTGTTATTTGTCGTCTTTGGCAGCGCTACAATAATACAGGAGAACCCGCTGAACAGCATCCAGGCCGTAAAAGGAGTACAACCACTCGGCAAGACCGGTACATACAACTGACTGCAAGACGCCAGCCGATGTTAACCGCTCGAGAGATAAGTTTGAGGCTACAAATTTCAAGTGGTGTTGATGTAAGTCCTCAAACTGTGCGAAATCGACTGCATGAGTACGGCCTACGAGCTCGACGCCCAATCAGGTGCCCACCGATACGTCACGGGAATCGCGCTCGTCGATATGAATGGTGCAGAGAACACATAACATGGACCCAGGAACAATGGGATAAAATTATGGTTTCCGACGAGTCGCGATTTGGGTTTAAGCCTGATACAAGAAGGGTGCGAGTGTATCGTCGGCCCGAAAATACTGAAAGGCTCAGGTGCGTTCAGGAAGTTCATCCATACAGCGGCTCAACAGTTATATTATGGGCGGGTATTATGAAGAACAGGCGAACTGAGCTCGTTTTTGTAAATGGAAACATGAATGCTGAAAATTACATTGAGGATATTCTCAGACCTTATGTCTATCCATTTGCACAAACCTTTGGCTCCGATTTTAGGTTAATGCATGACAATGCGCGTTCACATACAGCTCGGCGAACAAGTGAATACTTTGCTACGGAGAACATCCGGGTATTGCCCTGGCCTGCACATTCGCCAGATCTCAACCCCATCGAGCACGCATGGGACATGCTCGAGAGACGTGTTTTGAAGGACTTGGACGGAGCGACAACAACCCAACAGCTGAAGGATTTGCTACAATTCCATTGGGAGCGAATACCGCAACATGACATAAACAATCTCATTAATTCAATGAATAATCGTTGCCGACAAGTTCTGAATAGCAGAGGAGACCATACTTTGTATTCAATTGTTCTATTCTTTCATAATAAATACATTTTCTTTAGAAATTTCATTTTGTAAAAAAAAAGTTTAGTGTCTTATGTATCTTAGTTTCTACAGTATATTCTAATATTGTTCATTTCTGTTATTAAAAGAACTTATAAAGACAACAGCTGTTATTGTTACATTATAGAACCCTAAAGATATTATTTTAAAAATAAAATACATTATAATGTGAAGAACCATCCTAAAATTTAAATTAGTACATTTTGCTTAGACTTTTTTAATGAGTGTAGAAGAAAAGTTTAAACTGTGAGGTTTGACTGTGGAATTACTACCGGGACCCCTATTTGTATTGCAAAACAATAATACTTGAATCTCCCTATGTATATAATAGGTCTTTACCTATGAAATTGCCTTTCTGTAGTACTGGCCCTTTCATATCAAAATAATTTTTGTTTGGCTAAAAATTCTATTTTCAAATTAATTATATTTTAAAATCATGGAATTCTTTTTCCAAAAGTAGTCATTTGTTTATTGATTAGTGTTACATTTTCATCGCATTTCAATATTTTTTGTCATCATGGATACGTTTAAAATTCGAGTAATTATGGAATATGAGTACCACCGTGGCAGCAACGCGACACAAGCGGCATGCAACAACGACGTTTACGGAGCTAACACTACAAACCAACGCACCACCTGTTATTGGTTTGCTCGCTTCCGTTCTGGGAATTTCGATCTGAAAAATGAACCTCGTGGTCGTCCGAAGACTTTGGTCGACAATGACGAATTAAAGGCGATTGTGGAAGCTGATGATACACAATCTACGGCTGAATTAGCAGCAGCTTTTGATGTTAGCATCAAAACAATATTGGTCCATTTGCGTCAAATTGGCAAGGTAAAAAAGCTTGACAACTGGGTGCCCCACGAACTCAATGATCGCCAGCGCGAAGTACGCGTCGAGACGTGCCTTGCACTGCTCAATAGAAACACAAATAAAGGAATTTTGAACCGCATTGTTACCTGCGATGAAAAATGGATTCTGTTTCATAACCGCAAGCGCTTAGCAAGTTGGTTGGATCCTAGTTCAGCACCTAAACAATGCCCTAAACGAAAACTTACCCCTAGAAAAGTGATGGTCACTGTTTGGTGGTCTAGCGCCGCGGTATGATTCATCACAGCTTCTCACCATACGGGGTGAGCATTACTGAAGATGTGTACTGTGAAGAACTGTACACAATGATGGAGAAGCTGGCACATCTCCAACCAGCATTGGTCAATCGCTCGTCTCCACTGCTCCTGCACGACAACGTGCGACCCCTCTACTGCACAGCAGACGGTCTCCAAGTTGCGAGAACTGGGGTTGGAAGTTCTCCGTCATCCGCTCTAGTCACCAGACTACTTTTTCCAGCATTTGGATAGCTCCTTGGCGGGAAAAAAATTCAATACCCGAGAGGCAGTACAAAATGCCTTTGAAGAATTTGTTGCCTCCCGTCCAGCTGATTTCTTTAAGAAGGGCATCAATAAACTGCCACTGCGTTGGCAAAGATGCATTGATTGCATGGGTGATTACTTCGATTAATACAAATAAAAAATACATAAAAAAATCCATTTAATTTTTTTCATACAAAACGGCAATTTCATAGGTAAAGACTTAATATATGAATTGTTGGTATATTTGACAACATGACACTAGCATATGTGATGTAGCAGTTCAGTCTTCAGTCGTAACGACTTTATAATTACTGCAAATCTTTTTGAGACGGATTATAACTTCGCGTGTATAAAAATTATGTCAACGTATTGTGGTATAATATGTGCAGAAGTAGACATTTTCAGTGGAATATATGGAGGCTGTAGCGACCACTTAACATTGGATAGATTCCAACTCAATTCTGTTTCCATAAATAGTCTATTTTGAAGTTACTTACAGTGTATTTTTTATTTACTTAGTAATTTATTACACTATGTATTAAAAGAGGATTCAGTTCTAAACAGCTTTCTCTACCAGTTTTCCGGAGATGCATAGAAAAGCCGTTTGCAGAGTGTACGGTAATAGAAAGAAAGTTGATTGAATTCGATCTTGATACGAGTACCTTCTGAGGGTTTATATAATAATTTTAAAACTGCATATAATTAGTTATAAGAAAATGTATAGCCATCATATGTCATACTAGCTATTCGTGCGACTTCGTCCGTGTAGAATAGTTACTATGGGTTAACGTCAACACGAAGTGAGAGCACTCAAAAGAAAAAAAAAACTATTTTGGAACATTTTTCATTGGTGCTCCGCTTCTTTTGTCTTAGCATGATGAGAATTAGCCTTCCTCAATAAAAGCGTTATCTAACTCTGAAGAATTTTCAAATCGGTCCAATAGTTCCTTAGATTAGCGCGTTCAACCAAACACAAAGTCTACAGCTTTATAATATTAGTATAGATTATAACAATATTATCTACAGAGAATGCATATTTTAACTGTGTGTTTATTTTCAGAATAGTACTGCCACGTGGTACACGGACAATCCCGAGTTGACACCATGCTTTCAAAATACAGTTCTTGTTTGGATCCCGTGTTTATACCTTTGGGTGTTTGCGTTACTTGACCTCTACTACATTCTACACAGCAAAGAGAGAAACATACCATGGAACATATTAAACATAACGAAGTTGGTCGTAACATGCCTTTTAATAGTCTTAAAGTTTGTCGATTTGGGTGTAACCGTTCACATGTCATCCAATGGAGAACAGGAGGTCTACAACGCCGATTATTACAGTCCAATTATCAAAATATTAACATTTGTAAGTATATAAATATCTATATAATAACTTCTGCCTTTCTCTTCGCTTTAGCACTAGTGTCAAACCAAAGTCAAGTAGTATTTTTTTTATTCCATTTACAAGTTTTCCTTATCTACGTAGTTATTCTTATCCGGTTGTGGATATAGTCTACGTCCATTTTGGGACGTAAGTAAATACTCTATGAAAAATTACAGACACTGAAAATATTTATAAATTAATTGCATGCACTATCACAGTACAAGATTAGTCTGGAGGAGTTCTTAAACAAATGCAGTTTACTCTATTTGGGGGTGTAAGGGGTGTCGAGTAACATCTTAAGACTTGAGACACCCAAGCCAACCTCACCTGCAACTGGTGCACCCTGCTGATCAACGAACGAGGCAATGGCGATAGCGGGGTGGTAGGGTTTTACAGCCCGACTGGGTCGCAACCACCATGCATATGGTGAAAAAGCCCATCATAGTAACTCGCTTCTGCGTGTCGCGTTTCGGGATCAGCCTGTGCATATCCAGTACTGAATGACTTACGTCATTATGGCCGGCATGACAGCGGCGACCGGCGATGGATAATCTGTCTATCGGTGGTTGCCGATGTTTCTGGATTGTACTACGCTTAACATCAGGCATAGTGAAGTCACTATGTCGTGCTTCAATAAAAAAAATAAAAATAAGTTAACTCCAGCATGAGGTATTATTTCAAAAACAAAAGTTCCAATTTCATTGCTAGAAAGTTTGCCATAAAATCATTAGTGTATTTCATCACCTTTCATAACATACCAATGATGGAAGTCCGTCTTAATCTTTTTTACTATCGCCCTTGCTTTAGTGAGTGTTTTCCATTTAAATATTTGTTTTACAAGTCATATTATACTAGTTTTTAAAATGTATGATGATCTCGCGGCGCATGTTTCCATATGCGGGCATACATTATCGTCGAACTTTAAAATTGTGCCATTCCACCCAACGCGTCGTCTCTTTAACAATTTTTATGCATCATAAATGTATATAGTAAGATAAAACGTATATTTATTAATTCATTTATTGTTTATACCGCTTGTTCAATACGAGCTTTGCAATCAATATTTAACTAGCGTACGACATTATTTTGTCATAATCTCAGCAATATGTTTAGAGCGGATTGCAAAATTTCGCACATATACAGGTAAAAGCCCCTAAACTCTTTTTTAATATATTAGCTCTTTAAAAATAACGAAAGAGTATTATTGAAATAAAAAATAACGAAGAGATTGGAGACATACGGAAATCACTATTGTAAAAATAATAGAAAATAGCTACTAGCTGTCGTTGATAAAACACAATAGTCTAATATAATTTGGTGTGTAGTACATTGTTAGTGACTTATTTGAACTATTCATGCATCTATAATCTGACTTACATTTTTCACATTACATTACATGTTTTAATTATGTAATATTTTATAGTACGTTTTGAGAGTGTCATATTAAAAATATATTTATATATAAATATATTATATAAGAAAACTTACTGAATTAATTGCAAATTTTGTATATTTTTCACGTATTATCATTACATAACGACAGCACAAGAACATAACTGCAGCATCTGGATTTTCTCGAATTGTCATTATCGACAGATCGTATTACTAATTAAACTGAAATGTAAACACGATAATTGTGATAATATCTTTTAGTAACTATTGTTCTGTAGTGACACACATACTGGCAGTAAATAATATTATGTGTATAGTACTTTTTTTGGAAACAAGAAGTGACCGTTCTGAAAAGAACATTTTTCATTATATAGACGTATGTATGACGTTGTTTTGAAAAAGTGTTTTTACGAAGACGAAGCTCCGTACTAGGTTCTTTTTTTAATTCGGACTCTTGGTCCGCACCTTTTTTCTGATTTCGCTTATTTTATTAGTTATGTCAAAAATCGTTATAATTGTGAGCAATTATTGTTGTTATTTAACTTGATTAGTTGCATCTAAGTATCTGCATTAAGTTCAGCATTCAAAAGCAGCACGCTCAAAATTCAGGGTATTAGACAATTGCTCAATAAAGTTGTTACAAAGGTCACTAAAGTTGAATAAAAATGGTACACTCATACAATAACAATCATCGTATCCACATTAAAGTTTATCGAGTTTACTGCAACAAATTACAAAGTGGCCCTAATATTGATCAACTTTGTAACAAAATCGCATCCTTAACATCTATAGCTCGTTCGCCCGATTGACCTTAAGCTAGTTATTCGATAGTTCAAAAATAAATAATACTTTGAACAGTAAATAATAACAATAATCAATTACTAGACAGTTAGATAATGCAAAGCTATCTATACATATAATATGAATGCAAATCTATCGTGTCTTATACATATAATATGAATGCAAATCTATCGTGTCTGTACTTTTTAGAATTTTTTGAAAAAAATGTTGCAAGTCTCTTGGAATAAGTAATAAAATACATTGTAATCATTTTTGGAAATGTTTGTCTGTCTATCTGTCAGTTCGAACACGCATCACTGCTAAAGTACTGCGTTCGCGATGAAATCTAACCAAGAAAATCATACATCCTTGGGTATCGGGTATATTAGATATCCTCGGGTAACATTTAGTCTTGGTTTCATGAAAATCAGTTCACTCTATCAAAATTAACGACAATGCGTATTAAGTACTAGAGAAAAGTAGACCAGTAAATGGCCCTAATATATTCAGATGGTTTTATTAGTTACTGATTTTTACATTAGGTTCTACGCGAACGAATTCACGGGCACAGCTAATATTTAATATATTCGTCTTATGCCCGGTTTCTGAGATACTCGGGTAAACTACCAGTAGTTATTGATTCAACAAGAGTATGATTCACCCGATTAGGCCTCCCACGGCAGCGGCTCAAGCCTAGGTTCGATCCCTCGGTAGGGAGAGCCCTTGAGTGCGTTGCTTGCGCGATACGGTGACACACAAATATACATCACCGCTACAACACTACACGAACACCCCCACACACGTGCACGCCTACACGCTTACACATGAAATTGGAAGGGTTTACGTTTTTTCCCTTATCGAACTGAAAAACTCTCAATTTTCCGATAATAAATATATGGAGGAGTTGTTGAGGCGTGTATGTTTGATACACATATACGTTTCAATAACTCATACATATATGAATAGTTAGCTAGGTTAGCTAAGATAGGCCGCGATTTTGCATGCAACAGGCAACAGCCAAGCCGAGGTGTGCCGTGCACCCTTGAGCTGGTTGCCAAAATAAAATCGCTGAGTGCCTTAAGCGCTCGCCTTAGTAGTCCGGTGAAGCTGTTAAGACCTTGCTGGGTAACTAGCGTAGTCATTTCGAAAAAAAAAAACGAGTATGATTGTGTGTTCAGAAACGCAATTTGACAAGTTATCGACTTGATACCGCTATTGAACAGAAAAACTACAGTTAAAATACCTCAGAAACTGGACATTAAGGATAAAAAAAAATGTATAATCGATATTGCACATTGGTATTATTGCGTATAAATTTAATTGCACTTTGTACACAAAACAAAACCTGAAAAATGATACGCATGCTAAGATATTGATTGGTACATCGAACATCTCCGACAAGATTTGATACTTCAAGGGCATTACCGACGAATCGAGCATACAACTCGGTATATCGCTTTCTCTTTCATATTATTGCCTAGGTATTACATTTTTTTTGGAATATGTTTTGATTTAATACGACAAATTATTTATTGGTTCCTTTGCTATGTAATTATTTTGTCTTTACCTGTTGTATACGTTTATTTCTATTTGTATTTAATTATATAATCTACCAGCTGTGCCTGCGACTTCGTCCGCGTGGAACTTTATGTAAAAAAAAACAGTGATTAATAAAGTCACCTGAAAGCTAAGATCTAAAGCCTAGGTCTGTTTCCTCGGTGTGGAGCCCTTCAGTGCGCTGCTCTCGCGATACAGTGACACAAAATTTTACATCACTCCTACAATACTACACATATCACTTCCACACACGTGCACGCATACACACTACATGAAAGTGGAAGGGTCTTATTTTTTTCCCTTATCGAACTGAAATAGTTAAACAATGTATCCGATACGAAATATATGTAAGAGTTGTTGGGGTATGTATGCTTGGTATACATGTATGTTTCAACAACTCAACAGGTATGAATAGTTAGCTTAGCCTAGGTTTGCTCAGATAGGTCACGAATTGCATGAAGCAGGCAAAAGTCTAGCCGAGGTGTGCCGTGCATCCTTGAGCTAGTTGCCCAAATAATATCGGCTGAGTGCATTGAGCGCTAGTTTTAGTAGTCCGGTGAAGCTGTAAAGACCTTGCTAGGTCAATAGCGTAGTCAGTTCGAGAAAAAAAAGCTGTAAATACCTTGTCAGGTCAATACCGTAATCAATTCGAGAAAAAAAAGCAAGACAGATATAAAAATAAGTGTCCGTAGTTATTCAATACTTTATTTTACAATCAGAATTATTTTGGAACGAAATATAAAATAAATAAATCCATTACCTCAAATAAAATTTAAATCATATAAACATTTTTTTTTATTTATGGACGGCTATATGAGACCACACGAGAAATATATTTTCTTTATTGTGGTATTCAGTTTATCATCACATAAAGAACATTTATTGTTCTTATTCCCCAGTAAATATTTGTGTTAAGGCAATTATCAACTGCGCACTTAAAAAATTCCAGAACTACGCTTCTACCAAAATACATATAAAATCATAGTTAAAGTTCATCAGATGTACTATATAATAGTAGGATTTGGGCATAGTATCAATGACAGTGCGGTATTTGTATAATGGCGGTCTCAAAGCCATGTTGATTACGTCATCAATCACAGTTCAAGGAATACATATTTGAAATTGAAAAGCATTGCGGTTTAAGAGCGGTCGGCCACGCTATAATACTATACGGTATATGAAACGGATATTTGTTAGGCAAATGGCCTTCAGAAGATAATTCTGTAATAAAAACTATATACAAATCAGATGTTTCCTCTTCTATACTTTACGTATATTTAGATTTTATCCGTATACATTTATGTGTTATTAAATCATTTACTAGAGAATGATTGTCAAAAACGAATTTAAGTATATATTTTTGTTTCTCTATATACTATTAGTGTTCCTTTGCATTATTTATATAGTATTGACGCTAGTGTTTTTTAACTCAGATTTTTTTCTTTGTTAAGTAGCTGATAACGTGCTTTACTTCTATCAGTATATTTTATGGAATAAGTTTCTTTTTTTCTTTAATATTGTAATTTGAAAACTAAACTGTCTGGTCGCGATAAACTCAAAAACTACTGACCGGATTTTCATGTGGATTCCATCAGTAGATAAAGTAATTCACGTTTAGGTATATAAATTGTCAAGGTTTTTTTAATTATCAGGGTTGGTTTAAGTATCAGACTTGGTTCTCTTTATCACTCCACTTCATTTTAATATCGCAAAATATTTTACACTGTATTGGTGCCAAAATGAGAAAACGCAATGAATAATCATATAAAAATTACAAATTCCAAATTCGAATGTAAGATTTTGTTTATTTTTAATTGTAACAGTATTAATGGCCTGTTTGAGTATTCTGTTTATCTTTCAAAATAAACAAATAAATAAATATACGAAATAATAAATAAAAATAAATAAAACACCCAATAGTTGCTCAAAGTTGCTTTTTGACGTATACAATAATAAAAAAAACGAAAGCAAAAAAGGTGCGGACCAAGTCTGCCGAATAAAAAAAAAACCATGGACTGTTTAAAGCTATAAGGATTTAAGTTCCATACAAACGAATGTAGATCTTATGATGCAACAAGTGTGTTGGAAGCATTAGTTAAAAACATATCGTATTTGATACAAAATTTGATGAATAATAACAAATGATGTCATGTCAAATTATGATTGAAAGATATTACTAAATATCTTAAAACATAACCTAACATTATGAAACTTGGATCTTAAATAATCAGCCGAGGAGTTTCGGGAGTTGTGTTTCTACAAATCAGAAATTATCACCCCCCCTATTACAATACATAATAATCCATATAGATTATCACATAATTAATTTTTCTTATTTCCTTAATAGTCTTTAAATTTTTACATCAAAAGGAAGCGACTAATGGCTATGTTATACCTTGATACGTAATGTTACTTTGATATTGAGTTCATATTATATCATTTGTATCTTTATCTTTGAGATATCGATCTGACTGTCGCCTTCCTAGTCACTGTTGTAAATTCAATTGTGATTTTACGATCGATACTTTTTATATAAGCCTATAGAATGTTTTAACGAGAGAGTTTATTATAAATCAACAACTAATTCACTTATGAAACACTTGGCACGTGTTAAGGAAAGAGCAATAATCTGTAGGTGGTAGAGTCACGCTGAATCTATTATGTTTCAGCATGAATGGGTCAGCTCGCTTGGGGTAGTACCACCCTCTCACAGAAATCCGACGTGAAGTAACAATATTTGCATTGTTGCATTTCCTTCTGTCAGTGAGAACGCCGGAGGATCCCCTTCCCCTTCCTGCTTCCCTTCCTCTCCCCCCTCCCCCTAACACAGGCTGGCAACGCACTTGCGTCTCACCTGATGTTGCAAGTAGCTATAAACGGTGATGACCGGCCTGTTCGTTTGCCTGCTATGACAAAAAAAAAATCATGTATATAGAAGTACTTGACATTTTAGTTACGCAACAGGAATGAACCTGTAAATTCGTTCTTAATATTTACTAGGTTATGCCCACGAATTACTGCACGTGGAATAATAGTTACTTTGGGCTAACGCTAACACGCAGCGGAAGCGGTCAAAGGGAAAAACGATTTTGAAACATTTGTTCCGCTCCTATTGGTCTTAACGTAATGATATATAGCCTTCTTCGATAAATGAGCTATCTAACACTGAAAGAGTTTTCCAAATCAGACCCGTAGTTTCGGAGAGTAGCGCTTTTAACCAAACAAACAGACCCTCCAGTTTTATAATATTCGTATTGGATTAATAGGCATAAATATAAAAGTGAAGGTTGTGTTTGATCAATATTTACATTATACTAAAACATGTATTATTTATTGTTTAAGTTGTAATTTTTGATCAGTTTATACACACAATTTTATGTAAACATAAACCATACATTGATAAATGCGACTTCTGATTGGCCATGTCTTAAAAATACTTCGTTTTCAGGGTTTGTCCGCAACGTTATTATACTATAACAGAAAATATGGTATGCGGGCATCGGGCGTTTTATTCTTCTTCTGGTTACTTTTGATTTTGGCGGGATTACCTCAGCTCAGGTCTCGAATTATCATGCACTATAATCTGAAGGACGATGAGAACGTGCAATATAACTTCGTCAGTTACATGGTGTACTATCCCTTCATAGTACTTATGTTTATACTAAATTGTTTCGCCGATTTACCTCCAAAAGATTCGCCATATAAGTATGAAAAGGTGAGTTATGTTTAACCAAGGTTCACTTTATTTCCATACTTGTTAAAATTGTTTCATTGCCAGTATTTACCCTTTCTTATTTGACAGAATCAGTGTCCTGAGACTGGTGCAGGATTCCCGAGCAGACTCACATTTAGTTGGTTCGATCCGATGGCTCTAACAGGGTTTCGCAGAAGTTTAGTTGAGTCGGACCTATGGGCACTGAATCCACCTGATTCTTCAAGAGAAGCTGTACCTAGATTCGAGAAATTCTGGGAAAAGACCTTGAGGAAACAAGAACTGTACGTGTATTACTAAATAATATAATGTTTTTCTCAATTTTAACGTGAGTAACCTTGCCTTTTATCGACTTTTATTAGTTCCAACGGTACTAAAGCCACGTATCGCAAAACATCGGCGAGTGTAAACTTCAAACCTGAAAATGAAAGGAAACCAGCTTCTATTCTGCCGGCCCTTTGTTTTGCATTTGGAGGGCAGTTTTTGTTCGGAGCACTCCTGAAATTGATCAACGATACACTCATGTTTGTATCACCCCAACTACTAAAGTAAGTATGACACATTTTTTTGTTCATTATTTTTGAATTTGATTTTATTGAAAACTAATCTCCGCAGGCTGAAAATGAACAAAATACACCGTGACTAAGTTTTCTTTAAAAATTTTAATGTTATCAGCTCTTACTTAATATTTACCCTAGTATTTAATAAAAAAATCGTAGATTCAATTATCTATTTTTAAATGACTAGTAAACTATTTTTCGTGTGACACAGATTTAACCAAATGTATTTATTTATCAACATTATATATACTACAACACATCGTGTATAGTAAATTACAGTATGTAAATAAAAACGCTGTAAAATTGTCTTGTAGTGTAGTAGTATAGTTAAATATTTTGATTCTTAACACTTGAAACTCAACGACACGTCACAATAATTACAAAGAAAAGCTCGTTTAACAATCGATAGTATCTGAAGTACATGTTAGATATTGATAAATTAAGATTTTTTTTTCTCTCGAACTAACTACGCTATTGAACTAGCAAGGCCCTAGCCGGTGAAGCTGTTAAGACCTTGCTAGGTCAATAGCGTAATCAGTTTGAGGAAAAAAAACTTTAGAGCAATTAACTGCCCTTTTATGATTTTTGAAATGGCGGTATTTCGAAATTCGAAAAAGAAAAAAAATTGATTCCTGTTATCATCAAAAAGACTTTTATTACACTAGCTTTTAGCTTTACCTGCGGCTTCGCTCGTGTTAGTGTAAGTTTTACACCTCCCTTCGTAATGGTATTCTTTCCTGGATGAAAGATATATGAAAATTGGGTAATGATCGGTTGAATAATTAATTGAGAGCGTTACAAACAAACTCACATTTACATATATAATATATGCTATTAGTATGGATTCTATTGTGTATTTCGAGCGTTGTTTAGATACATTGAAAAATCGCGTGATAATTAAATGCAAATAGTTTAAAATAGGATGAATTACAATAAAGAATTGTTATCAAAGTTACTGTTATCAGTTACATTAGCAGGTAGTCTATCAGTGTTAGCACGGTGGTGTTATTTACGCACTGTAAATAAAATATACGAATACCTCTTGTTTCGTTTAGATAGGAATTATATGGCGTAAGAGTATTCCATAGTGTTTTAAAATTTTGAATTATTCAATCTAAATATTTATTTAATTTTAATGTAAACTGTGTATATCTTCACACTTATATTATATACTACAAACTGTGTTATATGCAGCAGAAATGAACAAGAAATAAATAAATATATCGGATCCTGAAGGTCAATATATTAATATCTAGTTTTTGGCTGCCACTTTGCTTGCGTTATTTGATCTACCCCTCAGGAACAATCCTTTTTATACGAATCTGAATTATTTTTTTCTGAAAGTGCAATAAAGGAACAAACACGTATTACTATTTATAGTTGATATTAGTTAAGATTATAAGCGAATCTGAAAGGATTATGGATCAGTTAATATCGCGTTCGGTCACGACGTTAGTTCGACTGCTTGCGGTGAGACGCATCCTGAAGGAAAACATATTAAACCACCTGAAGTTGAAAGTCTTTCTAACTATGATAATTATTACATCACGTAAATGTGAATATAAACTCGTGAAAATCATTAGGTTTGACCTGTGGAATGCTAATTCGATGGTGGCAGATTCGAACTCCGGTAAAGACGAATTTTTCAAAATTCGACTATATATATACTAATTTACATTAGTAACCTTAACGACTGATAGAGAATATGGGCTATATGGGAAAATAATAGACTATGGTATTCTCGGAATTTGAAATGGTGCCAATACGTCATAGGCTGACGTGGTGATTAGTTATATTAAAAACTTCCTTCGCGAAGAGGCATCTGACCCTGCAGTGGTCTGTAACAAGCTCGTGTGGTTAAAATGTGAACGGTGCTTAATATGGAATACCAATTGACCACATTTTTAACATCACCTGTACAAGTTAACAATATTACTTAACAACGTGTGGAATTCAATGAAACATATAAACGTATTCCAATAAAATCAATTGAAATAAATGCACGTTTCTTTACACAGTATAAAAATAGTACTATGTTTATAAAAGTAATTATTTAGCGATCTACTATAATATTCAGACTTGTTTCCTTTAATTTTCATTTACTCTTATCTTTTTGTCTTAGTTTCAAATATTAGTTAAATGCTATTTCGGTTTCCTTGATAGATAATAAATACTAAGAAAATATTTATTTTTTCGATGTATAATTCGATGTATAATTATGTCTCTATGTTATTAGCAAATGTTTACGACTTCATTTGTGCTAATGAATAAAAGATAATATTTTGGTATATATAAGTCATAGTCTGTATTATTGTGAACACGGGTACAGCTATATATATTGTTTAATGGAAATAGTTTTCATACTGTTTTACTATTATCCCTCACTAGGTAGCGTTAGTGTATATTTTATTTTTATTATAAGTTTCATTTTGTAAATCACCACAGACGAGCTAAATGAAATGAACAAAAAAAAATCATTTTCATCAAAACACGCAATTTTTAACGACAACAATGGATCTTTCTGTTACCTTCATTAAAGTTTCTACTAATATTACGTAGTTTGTTTTGTTTGCTATCAAAGTATATATTACTAGCTGATACCTCCGATTTCGCCTGCGTTGTTTTTCATCTCTACAATATATTTAATGCACAGAGAAAATACGAAAAAAAAAGTTGAAAGCAAAAACATCCTTTGTAAAATTACTCCCTTTGTTGACAATGTACTTCTTCCCCTCTCCTGCGAATGCATATAATACCGCTGGCCCCATTTCTACTCGGCAAGAACACATATTGTTGAACGCACATTGCTTATACTGTAATACATACTTGTTTTTTTTAGATAAGGATCAAGTATCTAAGAACTAAAATAATTTCATCGAATATATCTAGTAGTTTCTGCCTGATGCGCTCACAACGGCGTACTTCTATCATTTTATTTATATGTCGATGAAAGGTCAGGGTGAACGGAAGGCTCTTCGCGTAGCTCTGTTTCCATGTGTATGTTGGATTTAAATACAGTCGTGCAACAATTGGTTATAATCGGATTGTGAATATAATGCTAAGTCGGTCAAAGTAACGACCGGCAGGTTTGTTGGCAGACCCGATCTCTTCGAGCGTCCGCAATAGAACGCCTTACTCTCAAAATCAGCTCCTTTACAACAACCCTCACCCTCATGCCCCACTCTGAATATTTAGATGGTGGCACAGTGTCGTCATTCTTAATGAAATTAACTGCTCTTAATACTAAATTAATAACAACATTTAAAATTTATATCGTTTGCTACAACATTATATAACATAATATATAAGATAATGTGCCACGTTCTACGAGAACGATAGTTGTAGAGTCTAAGATTGATAATAAATAAGCTTTTCACTTACAGGCTTCTTATAGGTTTCGTCAAAGGAGGAGAACCCGACTGGAAGGGCTATATATATGCTGTAGCTCTGTTAGTATGCGCCACGGCCCAAACGATGCTGCTATCTCATTATTTCACCAGGATGTATCTGGTCGGCATGAGGATAAGAACCGCCTTGACCAGTGCTATATATAGAAAATCATTGCGTATGTCAAATGCTGCACGGAAGGAGTCCACCGTCGGTGAAATTGTTAACTTGATGTCCGTAGATGCGCAAAGGTGAGTTGTTCAGGTTAATTTTTCATAAAAAGTGTACATATATTGTTGGTTAATAGGCGTAAACATACACTGACAAAGGTAGTCGATGGTATAAAAAAAGCGAACAGTTTTCAAAATTTTTGAATTGCTAACACTAACTTAAAGCTTTCCAATAGCTACTATAAAAAAGCAATCGGTTGAAAAGCAGACGAGAAAATTCCGCCAGTAGATGACCGTAATGACATTCCCATGAAAATGGTTTTCTTGTTTTAATATAGTTATCTATTTAATAAATGTTATTTATAGACAGCCATTTTTTGTAATTTTTTAATTGCTACATGGCCTATAACCTTTCTACTAATTTTAAGTTACGATTATTATATTTCACATATACTACTTAGCCACAGATAATACTTTAAAAAACCCTCTTCATGGCAAAAAATCTAGTTTTTAAAAGTCATTTAAGGCACTCGGCGAACGACAATTAGCTTTTGAGCGCCAAAGTGGTCGCACCTATACTTGGGCCTTGAATAGGATATCGCGAATCCAAGCAAACTATCCATGCGAGCTAAGGAAACCATACATGTACTAAATTTTAGTGAAACACTTGTGTAATAAAATAATCCATATGAACCGCACAAACGCATGTTTCGAATCTACCAGTTTTGAATAAGGCTAGCCTAACCTAAAAATTATAAAAAAGATCCCCTATAGAATTCATGTTGTGCCACTTTATTACGCAAGCAGAGTGGTTGAGAACTCCACTCCAAAGGATAGGATTTAGTTTTGCACGAATTTTTTTTTTCTCGAACTGACTACGCTATTGACCTAGCAAGGTCTTTACAGCTTCACCGGACTACTTTGCACGAATGAATCACAGCGCGCTTTATATAACTTTCATTAAAGGAGGCTGGAAAGCTCCGGAAGCCTAAAATCATTACTCCAACTGTTCGATTATCGAGACGATCGGTGTTAAAACTCCATAGTATTTCGTTCCCACGGTCGATGACTCACTCTTTGTTAATGTGTATAGAGTTCGGATATTTATGTATAGGTGATGAGATGGGTGTAACAATATGAATATATGGGAATGTTGAATATTTGGCTTGAACAGTTTAGTACGTTTTCTAAGATATTAACGCATACGCCCACGGATGATCAAATCAATTCCACCTTATCATGATTATTGACATAGTAATCTTTATATCCATGTTATCTACGTATATTATAGTACGAAAATCTGAACCTATAGAAGAAAATAAATGTAATAACTTAACAATGTTCCAACATAATAACTTAAATATTAATACGCATTATGTTTACGTGATTCTTTATCTCCTGGTGTATTAACATTTTTATATTTGTTCGTTTAAGGTTTAAAGTGACTTGCTTAATTTTCGCTGTTTTTCTCGATAACAAGTTTGACGTAAAATACGCTGATTTTAACTTACTGTGTTATGCAAAGTCACGATTCTTCTAAACTGTAACACTGTACCGATACAATTATCCTACAAAGTAATAAAGGAACAAACTTTAGTATTGTAGTAATTGAGAACGTTATTATATCGTATTTGGATGAAAATAAAGATATATTTTCCGTTACATATGGAAGTACCTTGATGAACCGGCAATCTCATTGTTAGCGCAATGTTAACAAACAATAAACGCTCCCACCTCCTTGTATAAACAGCTATTCCTTTGTTAACGGGATATCCATCGATCGATTATGAATTTGAGTGAATTGTAGTGGTAGAGCCAAGCTGAAGCTATTATTGTTTTCAGCACTAATGGGTCGGCTCGTCCGAGGAAGCACCACCCTCTCACAGAAAATCGACGTGAAGTAACAGTGCTTGCGTTGTTGCGTTTCGTTCGGTCAGTGAGAGAGCCGGAGACCCACCTACCTTTCCCTTCCTCCTTCCCTTCCTGCACCCCCCACCCCCCCACCCCCCACCCCACTCTCCTCCCAAACAGACTGGCAACGCACTTGCGACTCCCCTGGTGTTGCAAGTGTCTATGGACGGTGGTGATCACTTAACATCAGGTGACCCATATGTTCGTTTGCCTCCTATGACATTACAAAAAAAGTCAGTGTATTTTACTTTTTAATAATAGCATATCTATTATAATATCGATATAAAACAATAAAAATTAATAACAAACAATGAGAACTGATAAAAAGTACGGCGATAACGTATGTGGTACAACACAGAACTAGTTCGAGTTGAATAAAGGTCCCTGAAAATCAGAATGGAGAATGTCAAGTCTATTTTCGTTTAAATTTAAAATG
>JACEII010000045.1:1050175-1088954 GCA_014332785.1 Antheraea mylitta
AAATTTATGAAACATTGTGCAATACTATGCCAATAAGATTATCAAAAGTGTACATTTGTTCTGCGATTCCCAGGCAGACTTATTTATTCGCGAAGTAATGTTGCGGTTGCGTATAACGAAAACAAATACTATAATAGTATTTGTTTATTATTATAAGCGGTTTATTATTAGACTAGCCCCTGCCCGCGACTTCGTCCGCGTAGTAATAGTTACTTTGGACTAACGCTAACATGCAGCGGAAGCTCTCAAGAAGAAAACATCTCAATTTTGAAACATTTTATTGGTACTCCGCTCATCTTAGCGTGACGATATATAACCTATAACCTTCCTCGATAAATGAGCTATATAACACTGAAATAATTTTTCAAATCGGAACAGTAGTTCTTGAGATTACCCCCTACAACTTCACAAACTCACAAACTTTACGTCTTTATAATATTAGTATAGATAAACGGTACTTAAATACTTCAGGACATGTCAAACAAGTTTTATAATTTTAATTTATAATTAATTATTTTTTGCTTTTATTTTATCCTAGGTTTATTGAACTAACGGCATATCTAAATATGATATGGTCGGCGCCACTGCAGATAGCTCTTGCGCTATACTTCTTATGGGGTATCCTGGGACCGTCTGTTCTTGCTGGACTCGCTGTCATGATAATACTCATACCGGTCAACGGATTAATCGCAAACCGTGTAAAGACTCTTCAAATCAAGCAGATGAAGTACAAAGATGAAAGGGTTAAACTGATGAATGAAGTGCTTAACGGAATCAAGGTAACTTGCGTATTTAATACTAGCCGATAATCCACGATTTTGTAAGAATTGATTGATCATAGCAATTATGTATTACTAGCCTCTGCCCGCGACTTCGTTCGCGTTCTCAAAAGGAAAAGAGCATCCCGATTTTGAAACATTTTTCATATGTGCGCCGGTCCTATTGGTCTTAGCGTGATGATATATAGCTTATAACCATTCTCGATGAATGAGCTATATAATACTGAAAGAATTATTCAAATCGGACCAGTAGTTCCTGAGATTACCCCCTACAACGTCACAAACTCGCAAACTTTACCTCTTTATTATATTAGTATAGATATATAGAGGAAAGAAACACGAAAAAAATGTCAAAAATATACTTGAAAATTTCTTTAGTGTTTTATAGTGCTTGTAAAACTTTAATAAATAGAACTTTATAAAAAGGTTCCAATTTTATGCAGTAGTTTTTGCGTGATGCGCGCACGACAGACCTCTATAATATTATTTTATATCAAAAATATATAAGATAAGGAATTATATGTTTTCTATAAGAATTTACATGACATTGCTCTGTTAATATCTTCATCTGTAATACTATTTGTAACATAATTATCGGAGAATATTTCATTATAAATATACAAGAACTTGCAAGACCAATGAGGACAAATAAAAGATTTAGAAATAGTTTATATTAAAAAATAAAAAACTCTTTGCTCAAACACGCTCATAAGAAAAATCTAGACTTAAGCGTAACCTTTTCTCTAGAGTTTGTAAAGCTTAATCTGTCGTTTAGTGGATTTTATATTTTATTCATAATCTTGTGTTGTTTCACTCTATATATAATAATAGTATATAATAATGTATAATAAGTAATATTGGTTGTATTTTACGTAATATAGTTCAGTTATTGTGCACAAGTGACGTGGATGGAATATATAAATAGAGAGCATAAATTCTGAGATCCCAGTAGTAGTGGTAGTAAAAATCTAGAAAATTGGTCGCCAAAAACAAAAAAAAAATCTTTTGACTAAAATGGCGACTGATAAGGATTTACCTGTTCAAATGAACTACAAATTCTCTAGGTAACTTGTTTTTTAACATTTAATCGGTTGACCTTGTCGGTGTTCACGGCGCTATGTCACAATATAAATATGAGAGACAGTACGGAAACCACGAATAAACGCTCGAAAATGGCACACCTACACAAACATGCGCATCAACGAGAGGTTTTGAAAGGAATTCTATGGATAGCACCGCGAAAACCGCTTAGAATTCTCGTCGATGCGCATGTTTGCGTGAGTGTGCCGGTTCGAGCGTTGATAGGTAGTTTCCATACTGTCTGATATGTGTACTGTGGCTATGTGGCGGGTGCGCCCCGACAAGCGCCGCGTCGCGTCACCGATTTTTTCATTTAACCCGTGTTCTATAACATATCCTCTAGTAATGACATCACATTAGATGATTCTCTAAAGGCAACATTGAGCAATAACGTAATTTACGTTCAAAACGTTTGTATATCTTTTATTTGGCGTGGCCATTAACGTACAATTAAGTCGTTACATTTCAAAATTAGTTAAATTCAACTGTAGCCGTTCGCAATTTTTACGCTGTTTTTCAAGGTTTTCAAAATTTGGAAATGTAAAATATGAAGATCATAAAAAAAAATAAAAACCTTATGGCTGGCAAAATTTGAACTTCGTTCTCAATTTATAAAAACTGGAAATCTTAAAAAAAATTATATAAACGATTCCTTTTTATTTTAGTCTGGAACTAGTGCCAAAATTATTGAGCGCTCTGATGGTTGTTGCGCAGAATATATCTTTTATTTTTTTTCGGTACTTATCTCTGCCTATGTAATATCCTGTCTTTGTTACTACTATAATATAATTATGCCAATGTCAGTTTGTGTGTTTCTTACGCTTTCTCACCTTAAATACTCAACCGATCATTATGAAATTTTGCTTACACGTTGCCGGAGGTACAGAAAAGGATTTTTATTAAAAAACTACTTCTCTCAAGGTATAGATAAAATCACTATTAACGCGAACGAAGTCGCAAATAAAAACTAGTAAATTATATTGATAAGATAATAGGCAATGTGGATGAAGTCGAAGACGAAGTAAAATAAACATTCCTACAATTTATGTTGTATTGTGTGTTATAATATGTAAATTAAAAACAAGATTATTTTTAATATATATAAATAGACATGTCCACTATATAGGTAGGTGAAAATATGACTTGTTACGTACTTGCGTAACCCGCGTCGTGATTTCGAATTGTTGAGTAATACTGTAGATAAATATTCGAGGCCGCCCCGCTATCAATTCATACGGCACTATCTTATTTGATCTTATTGATATCTTATCGTACCGAGAATTGCGGTTATGAAAAATCATTATGAGTGATCATCGTTTTTATTCTAGTTTTCAAATTGGAAAAGCATTATTTTTATAAAAATAACTAACAGATCATATCGACTTTTATCGATTGTCACAAATAACAACCATTCGATTAAGGTTACTCCTTCTGAGGCCGTGTTAGGGGACTAGTTGTGTTCTTTGTTTGAATAAGAATATTGTTATATTAAAAAAAACAGTAAGACTACAGAGATTTTTTTCGGAATCACAAGGGCATTGGAATCGAAGACAAAAAATTGACAAAAAAATTATCTGTGTAATGTCTTCATTAGAAGATTAACTACTTCTACAATAAAATTACATAATATACACACAGCTTACAATTTTTCGAATATTATCCGATTGTATAGTTCTTTTTTATCGTCATACTGAACGAGATATTTCGCTTTAAATCGACAATAATTGTAAAATCTGATAAATCAGATTTATAACATTAACCCAAAGACAAATGTATCTGTGCTAGGGATGTTTTGACGTCGATGTTCTGATTTCGATAACATCGACATATTGATGTTATGAGTATAAAACATCAATATGTCAATATATTATTTAGGGTTATCTAGCGTTGGATGATCTAGCTAAGGACTACATAACTATCAAGTTTAACTACCTCACACTAGATGATACTGATCAACGTAATAAGCCGTACAAATAGTTACTTTTTTGCATTTTATAAGGAAGAAAGGGAAAGGAACAGCTTTAGAAAGACTTTTCTCCAAACTTGGTGAACTCCTGTACGAGCAACGGAACAGAAAAAATGGAAAACACTTGATCAAGTTTTTTTTTCAGAGTGTGCCCAAAAATAAGGGAAATGTTACATTTTTTCATTTACATCGACGTTATGCAATCGATGTTTATTGTACATCGATACTTTCAGATCGACGTTAACATTGATGTTTTTCTAATATCGATCATCTCTAATCTGTGGTAATCGTCATAATAAAATTTCGCTTGTGAAATTTCTAGACCATACAAATCCCATATCACAGTAGAACAGTAACGATCGTTTACGGAAAATAAATACTATCTTATATCATTGTAATTGTCATCATGTCAAGTGTCATTTGTCACTAATATTTTAAATGGGAGGGCAAAGGGTTAATTTCGTTTGCAATACTCTAGATACAACCTATCCCTCGAAAACAGTTTTTACAGCGGGCGAAATGTACCCTATATTCGTTTCAGTATCCCTGACGATGTGTAATAAAAATTTAATAATATCGGGTTGAGTGTTAAATCATGAAACCGTAAAAAAACAACAACCACATTCACATTGATAATGTCGCAATGATCGCAATGACTTTGTTTCCGTTGTCTTGCACATGCGCATCCGACCGCTTGCCCCATTTCTCTACAGCAAGGAAATAGACATCTCTGAAAGTAGAGTATAATATATCACTGTATTTTCTTAAAACACTAAAAACATATATATGTAGTTAAGCTGTTAAGATCTTGCTGGGAATAGCGTAGTCAGTTATATATTTATTGAAGCTGTCATAAGGATCAAGTTTCTAAGAAGTAGAAGGACTAAAAAGAATTTGATCGAAATCAATCAAGTACTTTTTAAGTGAGGCACGACGGCGGATTTCTGTCTTATTACTTATGTAGACACGAACTTCTGCTCGTGACTTGGTCCATGTGGAATAGTTACTTTGGGCTAACGCTAAATTTAACTCGTGACTTCGTTTACGTACAGGTGAAAATATTATTAAATAATACGTACATTAACCCCGATTTTGAAACATTTCATTGGTCTTTCGTCCCCATTAGCTGTAGTGTGATGATATAGAATTAAGCCTTCCCCTGTAAATGAGCTATCTAAGCTTTATAATATCAGTATAGATATAACACTGTTATTACTATCAACTAAAACACATCTAAAACTGTATTGTATTCTGGAAACATGAATATGACAGATATCTGGCGTTATACAATATACAAATCATTCAATTGTACAGATATAGAGGATTATGTATTCATACACAGGGTTTTACGTTGACTGATAATGCTAATGATTTGAGGTAATATAAAAAAACACGACAAAATAAGTCGATGAAATCGAAAAATGATCTAGATTGTTCTATGCCTACAGCTACTCATGATTACAGGAATGATAAATGTGAAATCTTACGTAAATTGTTTTACAGGTCCTTAAAATGTACGCCTGGGAACCGAGTTTCGAAGATCAAATACTTAAAATAAGGAACAAAGAGATGAACGTGTTAAAACAAACCGCTTATTTAAACTCGGCCACATCATTTATATGGTCTTGTGCACCGTTCCTGGTGAGTCAGATTTAATACAAGAATAATTTGGAAATATATAATAAATAAAAGATACCAAACTGTAAAAACGTACTATTGTAAAAGCAATTTATATGACATGTAAATTCAATGCCCTATTAATTTTGAACACAGAAGAGGGGTCATTTAAGTATTACGTAAACACTGATAGGGGGATGCGGGGTTCTTACTTTTGACGGCATAGGGGTTGGGGGTTCTGGAAGATAATTACGTCAGCAATATTTGTTTACTTAATTAAACAGATTTGTATATACTTAAATGGTCACGTGATTATGGGGGGGAGGGTTAAGAACATAGCTTACTTTTGCTGACCAAGGGGAAGGGGTGGGCCAGAAATGACAAAAAATCTGCTTACATAATACTTAATGGCCCCAGAGAATATTAATTGATAAACGTTATGAATAAATTCACAAGCAAGTTTAAACTTGGTCTAGTTTGTACACTTTTAACGGTCAACAAACTTACCGATAAAGTCGGTAATAAATTTTTCCTTACCAATCAATGCATATCATCGAAACTAATAAAACAAGATTTTATTTATCATAATTATAATAATTTACACGATTTAATTATCTTTATCACCAGTTGGATATAATAATGACAGTATTGATATTGATTACGGTATTAAATGTTACCGAATTGTGTAACATGCGACAATCATACTATATGTCACTGTAGTAGTGATAAGATTGTATTGTGTTTTTTTAATAGTTTATAACATTTACGGTGTTATTACAAAAAAGTTAAACACGTATTGAATACTTGCTTTAAAAAGGTTTCGTATTAGATGCACCGCGCTCGGTGAATGTTCGCTATCTTACTCTATTGTCTCGCTTTGGTGAGGTTAGGTTAGATAAACTTGCTAAAAAGGATAACGCGAACTTGCCTCAGGCAAGCGCGGTACTGCTAATACGAAACCTTTTTAAAGCAAGTAGTCAGTACGTATTTAACTTTTATGTACGTACTTTTAACATTTAACCACAACCTCGCCTGATGTTAAATAATTATGTTGTCTAAGATGGTCTATACACTTAATCTGGAACTGGCTCACAAATGCAGCTGTTGGAACACATCAACAGGCACTTAGCGACAGATTTTCAACTTGAGGGTGATAGACTATCACTATGGTTTCATTATGATTTAAACCTACGTCGATTGATATTCGAGGATACTAACCACTATGTTATCTTTACTACAAATTGATATCCTTGTGATGTGATAACATCTTGTAAATCTATGAACGCCGGTTGCACGCACTGCAAAGCATGACTCGTACATGCCGCCTGAGCCGAACGTGTAAGCGAGAGCGCGGAACAAGCGTTAAAGATGCACGATCGGCTTAAACGTTCGGCTTGTATAGCATCTATCTCTTCCACTCCCTCGGCCGATGTGTCCGTGTAGAAGAGAGAGCTGTAGCGCACAACCTACACGTGATCTGTTTTGTTATTTTTTGATAAATTTTGTGATAATAATTCAATTCATACAATTATGCAATTATTCATCAATGATTTCTTATGACGTTATCACGTAAAATTTTCATCCATAAACCGATTGTACAGACAAGCAATTTTTTCCAGAAATGAATTATAATTGCATTAGCAAGATTTTTTTCTAAATCTTTGATACAAATCTATAACCTTGAATTTGTATATAAATTTCATGATGAATTAAATTTAAAAGTTTTTAAATAGGTATGCTAACTTGTAAAAGTGTTAAAGATTTTCAACCTAGATGATGATGCCTTTTAGAAGGGCATGGAAAAAAATATAATGCGGGTGTAAACCTTTATTTTTATATTGACTTTGTATATTGAAATTAATTATATGGAAAGTTTCAAAATAGATAGGTATAATGCTGAAAGTGTCAAATATTTTGGACGCAGATGGTGCCTTTTAGATGGGCATGAAAAAGAATATAATATCACTTGTAATTTTTCTACTAGTAATTTACTAAATGTGTCATATATTTATTGTTACCGTATAACTTATAGTGGCTTCATATATTATGACCGATTTGTTTTGATACAATATTGTTAGGGCTTAAATTTACGTTGTCTAGTCTAAAATTGTTCAATCCTAATAAAGTTTAACATAGAGAAGCCTTACTGTCATTTAAAGATACTTAGAGTACATAAAACTCTAGATGGAGATTAACGACCTAGCGTTTTGACACGTTTGATTGCGATCATAATGCCAATTTAAAGAAGATTGGAGACAAAATATGCATGCCTCTTTCTATAGCTTGTATATACATTTAGAAAAGATTTGATGATAGGGTAGTTTCAGTTAAGTATTTAGCTAATTTATAGCAATCTAATGAATATGCATAAGTGTTATATATCTTATATTTTGGAATGAAAACATTTGATATAGGAAAAAACCCCTTTTATACAGACACAGCTGAAGCGTCAACTTGTTGATATAGATTATTCTTTTTATACATTTTATGAATCGTCATCGTGTGAAATAATAAAGCTATATTGCGTAGTCACGATGAGTTGCACAATTGTCGGGGTAAATCGATATACCAGAGATAATATACGTTAATACAATGTGGATTGGATTCGCACAATGAACGGAGTTGTTAATTTGTTAGTTGCATCTCTTGTTGTGTAATCATGTTATGTGGGTTGGGTGATACTTGAAATATCTTGATGATACATTTTCGGTTAATTCAAGGGTCATTGTTACTAGTTAAATTATTGTTTTGCAAATCGATCTATATGTTATAGTCAACGGTCGATATGCAGTGTATTCCCGAAATAACTGCTTTTATCCTAAGTTTGACCAAAACCTTTGTTTCAATTAGGTATTAAGGTCTTAGTTTGTTTAGATTAGATATAATAAGAAAACATATTTTTATTTTAATGTTTATTGTTTTAACATTCTCATAATTAAAGGAAATAGTCCGTGGAGTCCCTCCGCGCGGAAGAAGTGAAATTTGGTAATGTGTAAATGAAAATAGGAAAGGGTAGAAATTGATTTTTAGTGCAATCATATTGTTTTTGGCGTTGAACGTTTAACGCAACTTTGTTGGAAGTCGCATTAGAAGTTTCACTTCAAAAAAAGTAGTCTCTATTCTCATATGGTAAGGCATTATGCAAGACCGAAAGACAACATTTATTTGGGCCTAGACTAAGACATTCAAGTCAGTACTGCGGATTGTGTAGTCAAACCTAAGAGCGCTGGAGCTTCGAGGTTTGACTATAAGATACATACTAGATAGGGGTTTTAATATATTGTTTTATGTTAAAGGTGACCTTCCTAACATTCTTCACGTTTGTGATTTCCAACAACGACAATATATTGACAGCTGAAAAGATATTCGTTTCGATGTCACTATTTTATACAATGAATTTGCCGTTAGGTTTGTTGCCTCTCATCGTGGTCTCCGCGATAGAGGTAGAACCTCCAGTATACAAAAATATTTTTACCTACATAAAAGGCTGTGGTACTTTCTGGCTAGACTCACTAACACGCATACATAACACAATGTTCAAACGAAAAAGCCCAAGAGAGTGAGTTTACGTTGCATCTTAGTAACAAGATTCTTTTTGGTATTTATCTTGAGTATATAAAGATAAGACAAAATTACATTGACTTGCGATACAACGTAAGCACCGAAGGCTTAAAGTCCAGCTACTAATGCATGAGAAAAATCTAAATTGGTTGCTAATTCCTGGAATGGTCTTAGGTGTCGCTGATGTCGTTCGGCTGCTTTGTTTTGATAAACGATACCGAAGTGCTGGACTCTAAGAGGGCTTTCGTAGCATTGTCTCTTTTCAACATATTACGATTCCCACTATCAATGCTGCCTAATGTTATATCGAATGTAGTACAAGTAAGTCGTCTGTCAAAATTTTAGTGTGTTGCTTTGTTACTACTCCGGACGAATAAAGGAGTAATCGCTGTAGGTCAGACACTTTTTCTTTGCATTTTTGTTACCTGAATAATCATTCAGTTACACCAACGTGTTAACATTTTCGATATATTTATTCGACAAATAAAAAGACAATACCCTAAATATCTCCTAAATGAAATCAACCAGTCATTATTTGTTAGATAGATATTGTTATTTCACAAAACTATATTCCCCATTAAAATGTTGTTCAATAAAACCTATGAATAAGTATTTATTATGTATTTCATATTAATCATATTGTACAAATATATATTATTTATCTTGTCCTCCATTTTGTGATTAAAAAGTACATAGTGTATTAAATAAATATCGGTGATGTTTCATTGCAAATATTTTTTATGTGTAATAGTGGAAAAAACGTTTTTTAATGATCATAACTAAACGTCCGGTTTAGATAACCTGTGAATTTTCAAAGGATAATTGCGAAAGCAAAACAGTTCGTAAATGACAGAGAAAATAAAAAAGAAGTAAAATTTTGTGAAACAGTTAAGTTTATAATAATATATATAGTTTTTTTTTGCAAGTTGTGATATTAAGAAGAATGTTATGTATTTAAATGATATGTATACAGGAACTATTTTTTTTTTGTTCTGAACAATTGATATCTTACGAATACCACTTTATTCGTCCTGGGTTATAGCGTTATGTTTATTGTACGTTAAAGATGAAGAACATTAATTTTACCTTCTTTTATAGTTTTCAGTTTTTAATCTTAATAGAACTGATATCTTATTTATATTAAAAATGTTTTCGTTTTTATGTCTGATTTTGAATCACACTATGTAACAGAAATCATTTGGATTCACGAGACAATGATACTCATTCTAACTACAAATACCTATAATGAGAACTATCACTTTCATTTTTCTTTTTTTTTACCTTCACTAATAAATGCACGTTAAATACAGAAAATATTACAAATGCGACAGCTGTGCATATAACAACAAGGCATATATATACGTACGCCTTTGCTTTGGTTGCTTTATTAATTTCCTTGATATTCAGGCTCTATATATGATATGTATAAATGTGAACGTTAAAATACTAACGCTTTTTAAGATATAATTAAATTATTCACGTTTTGCTGAATTAATTGTTCTGTTAAACACGAGTTTATCTGATCTCCTTATATATTTTTACCTATTTTTAGACATCAGTCGGAATAAAAAGACTAAACAAGTTCATGAATTGTGACGAATTAGACGAAACTGCTGTTGAACACGATACTAAAGAGCGTAAGTATACATTTGTTTTAATGTTAATTAGAGCTTATTTACTATTCATCAACTTATATTGCGTTTTATAAATTAGATGGACCCACTTGGTCAGTAAAGACGGGAGTATATGCATGCATTTAATTTTAATTAATTAGAATTGATTGTCTAGGAGAGCAAAATACATCGTCGTATCTGTGGTGCAAAACTATAATTGCTAAAGTCCATTTTCGTTAAATCTAGTTATGTTTATTTTTCTCTATACACAATGGAGGACATGTCGAGAAATTCTATTTTGTTTGTTACTGATTTGAACCTTAAACGTTTTGTTTTAATATTGAACAAACAATAAAATATGAGAAAAGGAATGCAAAATATAGAAAATGTTTAATCCGTTGCCAGCGATTTACGTTTGTTTACCATAAATATATGATGTCTTAACAGTACCCACTGTTGATAGATCGTCAGTCGTTAGCAATCGCTAGGGTTATTACACTGTTATTTATATACAATCACTTAAAAGTACAGGTCAGGAGTATTTGGAGATAATGTTTTTTTTTTCCGAATTGAAAACGCTGTTGGTCTGGAAAGGTCTTTACAGCTTCACCGAACTATTGAGGCGAGCGCTAAAGCCACTCAGCCGATTTGGGATGTTTGGGCGACTAACTCAAGGGTGCACGGCACTCCTCGTCTTGGGCTTTCGCCTGTTTTGTGCAAAAATCACGACCTATCTGAGCTAATTTAAGCTTTCTAGATATACGTATATGAGTTATTGAACCATGCATGTGTACCAAGCATGCGTGCCTCAACAACTCCTATATGTATTTCGTGTCGGAAAAATTCCTATAAGCTATATAGGATAGGATAGGATAGGGAATAATAAGGCTAGAACTTTTTGTTGTTCATTTCTCTGAAAAAGAAAAACAGCGTGTAAGCGTGTAGGCGCGCACGTGTGTATAGATGATGTGTGTGATGTTGTAGCAGTGATGAAAGGTTTTGTGTCACTGTATTGCGTGAGCAGCGTACTCAAGGGCTCCACGTCGAGGGAACGGACTTAGGCTTGAGCCGCTGCCGAGGGGGCCCTAATCTGGTGAGGTGATAATGGTGAAAATAAGTCTAATATATCTTATACGGGTAGCGTATTTGCATTGTTATTGAAATATTTACATATGCCTACTTAACTTGGTGTACTCGTTGTTCTTCACGTATACTATAGAATTTTGTTTATAATCTATAAAAAGACATAATTTCCACCAAGATTATTTTCACCTTTTTTAACTACATCGTAACATGTTTACGTCTCTTGAAGCTCACAGTCACAATTTTTTTTTTCGTATTGAAACACAATATCACATTAATTTGTTTAATTCCAAACTAAGTATAGGTTTTGGGAACACTCGGTCCAGTATTGAGATTTACTACCGCAACCCTGTAGGATTATTTTATTTGGGATTTTTTATGTAAGCGATGATTTTGTTTGTTAAATGCTTATAACAACGAAATTATTTATCTTTATAATATTTATTATTTCATGAAACCGTAATCTATATGACTTTAAAGCAATTCTTGTAACTTTACACAGGTTATAATACAACAAAGTTTTATTTGACCTACATAATTATATAACTCATTATGTCGTTCCATATCAACGAAATAGACAGCGTACTAATCTATACTATAATAAAACTGTAACAAGTCGAAATCTGTACATTAAATATTTTTTGAAAATTTTAATCAGGGTAGACTATGTTATCGATATAGAAGCCAAAAATAATCTTTTTACAATTTTTGTCTGTCTGTCTGTCTGTCTGTCTGTCTGTCTGTCCCTATGCACACGCATCACTCTGAAAGTACTGAACCAATCTTGATGAAACTTGACATAGTGATAACTAATATTACGAGATTACATCAAATATACTTTTTGTCTAATAAAACGCAAAGGGTTCTCCAGGATAAAGGATTAAAGTCTAGAATATAAACCCGAATTACTCTGAAAGTACTGAACCAATTTTAACGAAATTTGACACGATGATAACTAATATTAGAAGACTACATCCAGGATACTCTTTGTCCCATAAAACGCAATGAGTTCTCCAGAATAACGAAAAACAAAAATTTGCAGTTAACGTAACTAGACTTTTTTGCGACACCTTAGTACAAGAGCCGGCAACGTTAAAAGAACAAGAATTTTAGAATACCTGGTTCTTTAATACATCAATATATTTTTTTTTATATCATAAGAGGCAAACGAACAGGTGGGTCACGTGATGTTTAGTGACCACCACCGTCTATAGACACTAGCAACACCAGGGGATTTGTAAGTGCGTTTCCAACCTGTATATGGGGGAGTGTAAGGGAACCTCCGGCACTCTCACTGACCGAACGAAATATTACAATGCAAGCACTGTTATTTGACGTCGGTTTTCTGTAAGTATTTTGGCAGTATTAGCCCGAACGAGCCGACCCATTCATGCTGAAACCAGTAATAGCTTCAGCGTGGCTCTACCACCTACAGAAATTATCAATATATCAATAGACAGAATTTAGGACACTTGGTAGCGGGTTAACGTTGTATTTTTAATAGGCATTTTGATTTATGATTAATCAATAATAAGTTTAGGAACATTTTTTTCAGTAACTTTTAAACGCAATTAAACATTTAGACACATTTTTTATAAACAATCATATATATACCCGCTGATATATTTTATAAATAAAAAAAAGAATGTGGTGTCGTGGGACACCAGGTAGGAACGAAGTTCTTTCGGCTAATGTAGAATCGACACTATTTGGAAAAAAAAAATCGTGCTCAATTTTATGTAATCGTAATTCAAATTATCAATTAAAATAACAAAATATGTCTCTTTATATTTGTTTGACAACATAAAATTACATAGAAATAGAAATAATTACAAAAAAGGAGAAAGAGAAAGATATTATACACTACTCGCTTATGTATACGACTGTCGCGCCTGCGCACGTCTCATTTAACTGTTTTATTCCATGCACTTTTCATTACAGTTTTACTATCACATTTTTTTCAGTTCGGTCGCGCAGCAAAATCTCTATCTCCTCCAAGCCTGCCGTAAAGAACTTCGTTCCAATAATAAATTTCAAATCAATTATTTTTTTCATAGCAAAGAACCAATTTCATTTTATTAAACATTATTGACCACCATATACAACGATAAACGTAAATGTATGACTTGGGATTGACGCCATCTCAAATATATGCGTCGTCGACCATCAGGCTATACAAAGCTGAAATACCTTGGGCCGGCGAGGTGAAATATCTTGGTGTTACTTTAGATAAACACTTAAATTTCGATTCACACACAGAAAGAGTGCGAAACAAAGCCGTATGGTCTTAGGTCGTTTCTATCATTTGCTTTGTCATAAGAGTAAAATATCCCCCAGACAAACTCACTTTATACAAAACTTGCATCCGTCCGATTATGACGTACAGTTGTTCGGTCTTTGCACATGCGCAAAATCGTATTCAAAAGTTGCAGGTTCTCCAGAACTGAGCCCTACGTAAAATCACCGGTGCCCCATGGTACGTCCGGAATAAGGATCTCCACAGGACCTGGAGATGCTTTCTATCTGAGCGTATATAAAATCACTTACAGGTAGTTATTTCGAAAAAGCCGCGAATCATCCCAGCCCGTTAGTGGTATCTGCCGCGAACGATGAACCCGTACCCAACGCTGCGCAGTATAGAAGACGACCGCGACACATTTTTACTGACCCTCCTGATTCAATCACGTCAGCGAACGATCAGTACCAGCCTGTCTCTTCAAACAGAGCGTGTTCTTACCCACGCCCGCATAACCGCAGATCACGCCGCCGTGGTCTGGGACTAAATTTCGCTCCCGTAGACCAAATTAGGCTCTTCTCGGCAACGGCTCAAGCCTAGATCTGTTCCCTGGGCGTGGAGCCCTTGAGTACGCTGCTCACGCAATACAGTGACACAAGAGTTCTACCCTTATTTTTCGTTATCCTATCCTACATAGTTTAGAGGATTTTTTCCTACACAAAATACATATAGAAGTTGTTGAGGCACGCATGCTTGGTACACATGCATGTTTCAATAACTTATATACGTATATAAGTTACCGGACTACTAAGACGAGCGCTTAAGGCACTCAGCCGATTTTATTTAGGCAACCAGTTCAAGGGTACACGGCACACCTCGGCTTGGCTGTTGCCTGTTGCATGCAAAATCGCGACCTATCTTAACTAATCTAGCTAACTATTCATATATGTATGAGTTGTTGAAACGTATATGTATACCAAGCATACACGCCTCAACAACTCCTGCATATATTTATTATCGGAAAATTGAGAGTTTTTTAGTTCGATAAGGAAAAAAGTAAACCCTTCCACTTTCATGTGTAACATGTTTCATTCATCATCATTCAGTGTTTCATGTGTTTCACGTGTGTGGGGGTGATCGTGTAGTGTTGTAGCAGTGATGTATATTTGTGTGTCACCGTATCGCGCAAGCAACGCACTCAAGGGATCCTTACCGAGGGATTGAACCTGATGTATAAAACTGGCGTGGTTTGAAGGTGATAGGTACTATGTTGTGAGTGATACAGAGATTATTTATAAAAATATATTGGAAATATATTTCAAATACGTTTTTGAAACAGTTTATAACTCTTAGACAATAGTTTCAAGCAAGTGACATTTGACGTTTTCGGCGGGATGTTTGACGCTTCGATACGGTGTTCATATATTTTTCTTTAATACAATGGAGTATAAAAAGGTTTTAATACAAGTCGAAGATAGTTATGATAAAGTAAGTGGTAGAGATGTTTATTCAGTTTTATGTAGGTTAGTTTTTATTTTAATTGATCCTGGTAGATGACGCTACGAATGGGTACTAGGTTTATTTAAAAAATGAATACATGTAATCTGGGTATATGTTTAAGTGAATCCGTGGATAGTTTGGATTCACAATTGGAAACGGTAGTTGTGGCTGCAATCGGGTATCAGTTTTATTTGCGGGGTGGTAGGGTTTTACAGCCTGACTGGGTCACAACCACCATGTACATGACGAAAAAATCCGTAATAGTGATTCGCTTCTGCGCGTCGCGTTTCGGGATCAGCCTGTGCATATCCAGCTTTTTGTAGGCCGGCATGATAGTGGCGACCAGCGATGGATAGTGTGTCACTCGGTGGTCGCTATTGTTTTTGGATTGTACTGTGCTTACCATCAGGCATAGTGCAGGCATTTTGCCGTGCTACGATAAAAAAAAGAAACAATTTTTTCGCGTGATAACCAATTTGGTGCAAACGAAGTTGCACGGGTCAGCTAGTCCTCAATAAATTTGTTTCTGTTATTATTTACTGTTGTCTTCGTTGTTACCTTATGAGACAAAATACTAAAACTTGGCCAAAGACAATGACCTAGTAAAAAATTATGACGTAAATCGAATAAGTCGCCCTCGAGTTACGAACACTAACACATATACATAGAAACATTCCTATCTATAATAAGTACGTATTGAGGATTCATTTTGACCTTTAGACGTGTCTGTCAAATCGTGGGAATAAGCTTGTATGATCATTAAAGAATAACAGCTTATGACTTCGAACATAAGGTCAAGTTGTGCATTGTTAGAATAAATATAATATTATTTTCAGTATGTGTTAGATGTTTATTAGAATCTCGTGTTACTTAAAATTGCTAACTCAACAGGCGATTATATTTTTCTTCATTCATGCTTTGGAGTAAACCACCATAAATGGAAATAAAACAGTTTGGGTATTATAATTTTTATAGCAAATCCGATTGTAATCGAGAATGGACACTTCTCTTGGGGTGACCAGGATGCTGAACCAGTACTTAGGAATATAAACTTGCATATACCTCGTGGATCCCTCGTGGCGATAGTCGGCGCTGTAGGTTCTGGCAAGAGCTCATTGCTTTCAGCATTGCTCGGTGAAATGAATAAAGTTTCTGGGCGAATCAACACCAACGGTAAGGATTTTAAAAAATGTATTCACTTTCATACTTTGTTTGTTTAGTTATCCGCGACTTCATCTGCGTGAAACCTTATGTAAAAACAGTGATTAATAAAGTCCTCTGAATGTATTAAGTCCATTTACTTATCTTCTTGTCTCTCGTTATTCAGTTGCGTCGTCATTAAAAGTGAAAAAACTGTTGATAGCCCGAACCGTTTTTAATGAAACAAATACTAAATGTTACACGAAGATATGTTTTATAATTTTCTTAATGAGATTTTATCATGAATGCAGTATTTTAACAGTGATGCCTGTTCATAAAAACAGAAATTTCTATTGTTTTTAATATTTCACATATGATCCCCTAGATCTGTTGCTATTCGTGCCACTGTGCTCTTATTAATTAAATTATAATATGTTATGACATGAAACACGATATAATTTATAAAAAGGTGAAATTCTCAATGTGTTTTTCATTTACAATTACTTCATTAGCGCATTCATTCTATGCCAAAACATATGTAGTCCGGTGAAGCTGTTAAGACCTTGATGGGTCAATAGCGTAGACATTTCGAAAAAACCAAAACATTTTGTACCGAGTCATCGAACCAATTTCTTAAATATCTTTTGTCAGCAACAATTATATAGTAAAAATGGAAGAACATTATTTAATTACATTAAAAACATATCAACGACTGTTATAACATTTGCACTGCAGTGTGCTGCTCTGTTACTCTGAAAATGATCGGCAGCTTACACTGACGAGATGTATAAACTTTTTCATGAATATAAACACACACATAATACTCGTAAATAAATCGTAATGAACTCTGACGTCATACAGGTGTTATTTGTGGCAAATAATTAAATCATGTATCTATAGAGTTTTTACTGTAGTACTGAGTTGTAAAAATCATTATGCAGGCACTATAGCGTATGTGCCACAACAGGCGTGGATTCAAAACGCTACACTTCAGGAGAATATACTATTCGGTAAACCACTCGAGAAACAGAAGTACAATAATGTGATCAACGTGTGCGCGCTGAAAACTGACTTTGATGTACTGCCCGGTGGTGACCAGACAGAGATCGGTGAAAAAGGTAATTGTAAAATATATCTTGTATCCCTTTTTCATAATGATGATTAAAAACCTTATGGTTCGGTGAAGCTGTAAAGACCTTTCCAGAACATCAGGGTTTTCATTTCGAAAAAAAAATTTTTAGATAATTTAAGAAGAAACTAAGAATAAAACATTAATCCTAATATTTTCTGTTCTAACTGATATATGCTCTTGGATTTATGAGCCTTTACAGCTTGATCGAACTACTAAGACAAGCGCTTAAGTTATTCAGCCGATGGGCTACTAGCACAAGAGCCTAGGGCAGCCTCGGCTTGGGTTGTTGTCGTAAATTGCAAAAAAATCTTCTTTTTACATGGGGAAATACCTTATGGATACCCACCCTCCCGGGGGAGAGGGTGGGTTATGTCCGACTTGCACGGACTAAAACCCCACGGTGTACGGCTTTCGCTATAGTTGGTGCGGCACGAGATCTCTATAGACTTCATCGTGCCGCCCCAGCGGTTGGCCCAGCAGCAAAAGCGCCGCCACCGGGCCTCGTCTTGTAAGGAGACAGCCGAGCACACACCGGCCAACTCCTTCGTTCGCCGGACCTGTGCAATGGAAAGATGGGGCCAACGACCCACCCTCCCTAGGTCCGGCTACAGTGGCGGGAGAAAACGGTCAACTTGCCGCCTCCTCCTGCTTGTCCTCCGGTGGCGGAGACGGCCGCTTGAAGGATCGTCCTCGCGGACCCTCTCCGCCGCCTCCTTCTGAGAGACGACCTCCTCACAGAAGGAGGCCACAATATTCCATATGTCCTCGCTGACGAGCATCTCGGCAGCGAGAGATTATCACCTACCGCCACAGCAAGAGTGCGGCGCCGCTCCTCCCATGCAGCATACTCGGAAAGTGTGTGCTGCGCGGTGGCCCGTTCAACGCCGCACTGATGGTTTATGGTGGTCGGCTCCCTGCGTGCTATCCGGTAAAGGTACCAACTGAAGCACCCGTGCCCGGTCAGCACCTGCACCAGACGGAACGTCAGGGAGCCCCATCTCCGATTGCACCAATGCGGCAGGACCGGGCGGAAAAAAAACCTGCAACAAGCTAAGCTAACCAAGTTTGCTAACTATTCATACATACATACGTTGACGAGGCACACATGTATATAAGGTATTTCACTAACACGTACATGTATTTCATATCTGGTATTGGATAACTAAAAACAAAAATAAGGAGGAAAAATGGAACAAACCAAAAACGAACTATTTCGGTAATTTTAATTAGACGTTTTAACCAATGAAATTGTAAGTAAAAAGGTGTAGATATGTTATTTACATGATATTTTGGCAAAACAGATGGCACGATAACGCACACATACATAAAGTAAAATTGTAACGCCACGCTGTCTGGGATAAAATGTGGAATTAATATGGTATATTCTCAATGTCGATGGTGAAAAATAAATAGTCATATGTTGCTTAGATACGGATGGATTGACTGGTATTGTCATGCTTCTATTAACACCAACACGATACTGTTTGCTAGTTAGCTAAATTTTGAACAAGGCCTTATAGAAGCGTTTATGGCATATTTACAGTTTTTAGTTATAATATCGTTGGTTTTAACTCCCCTAAACCACAAGCTCTGTGTTTTATTCTGTTTATATATAGTAGCTGAACGACCGAGCCTAGCTCGGTTCTTTAAACAACGTTTTTAAATTAAAATAAATCTTAGGTTTGCATCACAAAATTAGCATTTTTCATAAAAATATATACACATGTATATATAAAAAGGCATCTCTTTCGCTGTCACATTGATTTGAACTTTGGTTAGAGGAATTTTTGAAGCAGCTGATTTCCATTTGAGCTATTTTTGTTTTGACAGCGGCGGCGAATTAACCTTTATATTCTAGCCAAATTTCTTCATTGTCTGAAAACTCACATAAAAAAGTTTTCTATGAATGAAATCTAGCTAGATCGATTTATCGTCCCCGAAACCACCTACATACTAAGTTTCGCGGAAATAGCTGACGCCGTTTCCGATATCCTGAATATATAAAACTATAGAAGAATTGCTCGTTTAAAGTTATTAGAGAAATAGATAGAGTAAAAACTTTTAAAAAACTATAAATAAATGTTTGTAGTCCGATGAAGCTGTTAAGACCTTGCTAGGTCAATAGCTTGTGAGTTAGAGAAAAAAAAATCAATAAAAATGTTTGTTATTCGACAGGTATAAACCTTTCGGGCGGTCAGAAGCAGCGAGTTTCATTAGCTCGTGCAGTTTACAACGACGCTGATAACTTCTTCCTAGATGATCCACTGAGCGCAGTAGACTCACACGTCGGTAAACACATTTTCGATAAGGTTAGTTTTACACTTTAATTAGTGAACGTAGAATGTGATAATTTAAATTTTGTTTAAATGGTTAAGTATAAAATTTGCAATAAATTAAGTAGATATATAGAGGTATATAAATTAATCACAATATTAATTTAACGCCAACTGGGTACATACACATGTTTATATTACATACTTATAATATAATTATTGAAGGCACTGAACAGTCTAGTTTTGTTTCCTTTTAAGTCATACTTAATACTCATACTATACATAGATTCATGTGTTATTACCGTATATAAAATGTACCCTACTGTTTTTGCGGTAGGACTCATCAATTATAACTAGTATTTAGCTGTTATATGTCGCGTATTTAAATATAATTTGTAAGTTGTAAAAAATGTATTTTACTGCATCTAAGCAGTGACATATAAACCCTTTAAAATAATATAGTCCTTTAAAATATTATAGGCAAATCACACTATTCGAAATGTTTTTAATAAACATTTTAGTATTTGAGACAAAGTTAACAACTAGTATAAAAGATACATAAAAGCTTTTTAAATACTGAAGAGTGTTGATAAATATCTGAAATAGAAGATTTGAAAGAGGTCGGATAATTAGAAAATATATTAAGACTTTGTATTCATGTTTTACACTAGCTTAGAATTATAAATTCTTTCCAAATTGCCTGCAAAAATTTACGTGTAACGTATGTGCAAAAATTAACGTGTAACGTCTACGTAAAGTCAATATATTCTTTCCTAACTGCCTACAAAAATTAACGTGTAGCGTCTACAAAAAAAAATGTATTCCTTCATAATGCCCTGCAAAAAATACTTGTAGTATCTTGTTGGGAACCAGTATAAAGCATTATATTTACGCATATGTAAATACTTATTAAATGAAAGCTATGATGTCTTAAAAATAATTTGAATTTTTTTTTTTCAAATAATGATACTTTAGGCCTTTTACTTTATATTATGATTATAACATTTATGTATGACTGTTTGTTAACTAAATAAATAAATAAATAAAATTAATCCATCTAATAGTATAAGAGTTTAAACAGTCTACACAAAATGTATGTATTCCTTACTAACTGCCTGCAAAAAATTACTTGTAACGTAGTGCTTATGACGCGTAATAGTTCACGCAAAATTATGAACGCACACTTTGTTAGGTTATCGGACCAAATGGCCTGCTGAAGAGCAAAACCCGTGTGTGGGTCACTCACAACGTCTCGTACCTCGCACAAACCGACCTGGTCGTGGTGTTACGTGATGGAGAAGTCTCCGAAGCTGGTACATACCAACAATTACTCGAAAAGAAAGGCGCTTTCGCAGAATTCCTTTTGCACCATCTAAGCGATGCCGAAAGGACTACGCCTGAAGGTAATTTGCCTCTGAGATTTTTTTTTTATTACTGTTTTTGTACTAGCTTTAGCATGCACCACATGATGATATCTTCTAAGATGAAAGTGCATGTACCGTCTATCTATACTATCTATGTCTATCTTTACACATCTATATGTACTTGGTAGGTAACAGATTTTTTACTCGAGGGTCTATATTATTATGCATATAGCTCTGTATTACCGCGACCTGCCACGTGTTTGTATTATTTGTTCTATGTTCCGTGTTCAAATAACTATGCGTATCGACTTTCATGGTGATTCGTTGAAATGTACAAAGGTTAATTCGTTGTAACGCCATCTAGATTTACATATAAAGATTTATTATCATTTCTCATGTCACTTCTAGACATTCTTCGTTTTCGTAACAATACTGAATTTATTAAATTTGATCGTCCACTTATAATGTTTGCAATTATCATAACAGATGACACTACAGTACATATAGCTCGCGCTTTCATGTGGTCGCTGGCATTACATTATATTCAGTTGTCCATAAACCAATGTAGTCCGGTGAAGCTGTAAAGGCCTTGCAAGGCCAATAGCGTAGACAGCTCGAAAAAAAAAAACATATAAACCAAGGTAGTCCGGTGAAGCAGTTCAGACCTTGATTAGGGATTAACGATATTAGAAAAACATCGATGTCAATATCGGTTCAATAGTATCGATATACGATTAACATCAATTGCAAAACATCAATATCTGAAAACGTGGATGTTTTTGCCAGCAATTAAAATTGTCTGTAAAACAATAACTTTATCGGATGTTGTCCACAGTCAGCGACGAAAAAAAAGGTCATCCAAAGAAATAACGATTCCTACCGCTTACAAATTTGAAATTATCTAGTCTCTAGCTAGTACATGCAACGTTAGATGACCCTAAAGAATATATTCATAACGTCTATGTTATCGAAAACAAAACGTCGAAATTATCGACATCAAACATCGATGTTTCTTCAACATCGATGAATATCGATCACCTCTAACCTTGAAGTTCATTAGCGTAGTTAATATGAGAAAAAAAAAGACAAATCACGGTAGTCCGATGAAGCTGTTAAGGCCTTGCTAGGCCAATAGTCAGTTCGAAAAAAAACATAAATCAATTAGCCAGGTGTTCAAAATAATCAGTTGTCTTGTTATCTATTCGTTGTTTCAGTTTTGGCTTGTTTTAATTTGTTTAACTTTGTGGATTAAATTTCTGTAAATTCTTGTTTTTAAAAATTGAGTCGGATGCATGGCAAAGTCTAGACCGGTGAATATGTAAAAGCCTGTCAAACCAATAGCGTAGTTCGAAAAACCAATAAAATTTGGCCGATATAGTGCTACCTGGTTTATTCCTGTTTCAGAATTGGACGAGCTGAAGCAAGATCTAGAAAACAAGTTGGGTTCAGAATTCCAGAATAAATTACAACGTGCTCGGTCTCTCTCCGAGAGCGCATCAGAATCAGAACAAAATGCGGCGGGTGTGTTCTCATATTCATGTTTTGATTGGAAATATATTTAATTATTTTGTAAAAAATATATATACTTTAACCAGTAACAACTATTATGACGTTGCAGGCGATCGTTCCGGCAGCGTCAAAAGAAAAACTCCTGATGGAGTAACGGCGAACGAATTGAAGGAAAAAAATAAACTCATAGAAACAGAGAAAACTGAAACTGGAAGTGTAAGTTTAACAAAAATTGTGATACGAATCGGCTTTATTTACTCTTTTTTTTTTAATTTTAATTATGCCGTCCAATCTTTTAGTAGATTTTACTGCCATTGTCGAGTAGGTAATTATATTACAAGTTTCTTGAGGTCATTTCAATGTTTTAGCAAGATGGTGGCCCTCATACTAGAACTTTCCAGGGAGTTTTTGTGGCATCTTCATAATTCATGCTCCGTGGTATTATTTCTCATTCACTTGAAATGTGCACAGTAACTAAACCATAATACGTGAAATACCACCAATATCACAAAATGTACAGTCAAATAACACAAGTTTATGAACAGCACTCTTTCTAGAACTTTCGAGGGATTTTTTGTGGCATCTAAGAAATCATGCTGAGTGGTATTTTTCCCACCCATTTCACTTGTGCAGTATAACTAAACAATATTACGTAAACCAATATTACAATATATACAGTCAAATAACACAAGATTACGAAACTATATTCCTATACTAATATTATAAAGAAGTAAAGTTTGTGAGTTTGGGACGTTGTAGTGGGTAATGGAACTACTGGTCTGATTTGAAAAATTTTTCAGTGTGATATAGCTAATTTATCGAGGAAGGTTATAAGCTATATATCATCACGCTAAGACCAATAGGAGCGGAGCACCAATGAGGATGTTTCAAAATCGAGGTTTCTTTTCCTCTTGAGAGCGTTAGCCCAAAGTACCTATTCCACGCGAACGAAGTCGCGGACAGAAGCTAGTGATGAATAAAATATATTATCCTCTTCGTGACAGGCGAAGATCCCGCCAAAAACTCCAACATTTTTTTCGTCGTTTTAAAATTTGATTCAATCGCAAATATAAGATCGAAATGAGTAAATTATTCAAATTTCAAATATTTAAACATGTTTTCATAACATGAGTTGATGAACATGAGTTCATGGCCTCCATTATATCTGTTTACTCAGGTGAAATGGAGTATATACAAACATTATCTAATGAGCGTCGGCGTAATGGCTTCCGTTGTCACGATTCTTATGAATCTCATACTTCAAGTGTTCCAAGTCGGTTCCAACTACTGGCTCGCGGAGTGGTCCAATGACAAGGATATGGTAAGTTTTTTGCTATCCATTAATAATATATTAAGTTCATACCATTAACATATTGTTTATATAATTAAAATGATAATGATCTACCGTTGTGCGCGCATCATACAAAAGATACTCGATAGATTTCAATAAATTATTTTTAGTTTTATTCTTAGATACTTGATTCTTATCTAATGAAAAGTATCAAGACGGTTTCAGCTATGCATAAATACGAATATAAATTTAACCGGTGTTATTACAAAAAAGTTAAATACGTATTGAATACTTTCTTTAAAAAAAGGTTTTAAATGCACCGCGCTCGCTGAATGTTCGCCATCTTGCTCTTTTGTCTCGTTTTGGTTAGTTTAGGTTAGACTTACGAAAAAAGGTTAACGCTAACTTGCCTCGGGCGAGCGCGGTGCATTTAATACGAAACCTTTTGAAAGCAAGTATTCAATACGTATTTAACTTTTTTGGTATAACACCATACGTGTTTGTATTTTTTTAAGTTTTTGTGAAAAAAATGTTGCTGGCGTCTTGGAATATGTAATGTAATACATTTTAATCAATTTTAGGAATGTCCGTCCGTCTGTATGTTTGTATGAACAGGCACCACTGCTAAGGTACTGCGTTAATGACAAAACTTCATCATTCATATTAAATGATAAAGCATTTCTTTGAGTAACATTTAGTTTTGTTTTCATTTAAATCGGTTCATTCGATCTAACGTTATTGAAATTTTAATGACGAGGCGACGAAGTACGAGAGAATAGTAGATAAGTAAATGGACTTAATACACTGAGATGATTTCATTAGTGACTGTTTTTTACATTAAGTTCCACGCGTACAAAGTCGCGGGAACAGCTACTTTAACATATGGTTATTATTAAAGTTTTAAGAAACTACGAATTTAATTAGCACATCGTGTGCAGGGATATGTAGGGTAAGCGGTGTGGGATGCGCAGGAGGGAAAAGTAAACGAATAACTGTTTTTTCCCAAAAAAAATTATAAGTATATCTTTGCTTTTTTACCTGTATTACGCATCGACTTGACGTTGACGTCGGTGCATCGATTTACAAAATATTCTAACTCGTATTTTTTTTTTATTTGGATTTTACGAAAACATAAATTTACTCGCGACGTTTTTTTAACTTAATTTTTTGGCAACCAATCTTTCGGATTATTACTGCCATTGTCGTGTAGTTAATAATATTACAAGCGTCGTGTGATTATTTCAATATTCTAACCAGATGGTGGCTCCCTTGTTAGACCTTCCAGGGAGTTTTTGTGGCATCTCAGAATTTCATGCTCCGTGGTATTATTTTCCATTCACTTCACTTATGCACAATAAACTAACTATATTACGTAAAATCCACCAAATTTTCAAAATATAGAGTCAATTAATACAAGATTATGAATAAAATATAAAATCCACTACATGACAGACTAAAATCCCGCCAAAACTCTCCTCCCGACGTTTGTTTGGTAAAGTCGTATACTAGTGGTATATTTTAAACCGTATTTTTGTCACAACATAGGTGGTTAACGGTACAGTAAATACGCAGCTAAGGGACATGTACCTTGGTGTGTACGGAGGACTCGGAATCGGGCAAGGTAAGGTCAATTTTGTATTATAAGTGTATGAAAATTATTCTTTTGAGTAGTCAATTATCAACTTTTATATTTCATTATTATACTGTATCAGTTAATCAAACTATTAAAAGATGTATAACCAGCAGTGAGACATTTACAATTTTATTTGTTTGGTTGGTACATGATCGTAATTATTCTACGAAAATAATAATAATAATGAATACATTTTTTACGTAAATATGTTTATGAACGAAAAAACTATATTGTTTATCTCATGTATTTAATATGGTTATTTAGCTTTTACTTATTTACAATTAGAATCTGCATGATTAAATGGCAGATGAAATTGCATGTTTTTTTTATTCCTATAGTATTTAGATGTATATCATATTATAAAAAGACGATATATCCAACTACGTTTTTTACATTCAGTTATTTTTAGAATTTTGAACCTGATTAAGAAAAACCTCGCATGATTTAATTTAATGATTTGATTAATTTAGGACATTTTTTTAGACTTACTATTTTTTATTATTACGAATATTACATAATCGTACTGAGAACCGTTGGGACGTTTACACCGAATATACACTCTCACTATAATGCACTAAAAGTGGCATCTAGAATGTTCTCGAAAATGCTCTTACGGTTTTTTTTAATCACCCACTCGCGTTACATTAGACAGTAATGTCTCCCAAAACGAGCTGTTATAGAACAGAATACCCAGCCCTTAATTATACATCAAAGAAGCGATAGCACATATCGATATATATCGATTTCAACACGAAAAGTTTCAAATTTTTTAGTCATGCAAATAAAAATCTTTCGCTCCTGTACGAAGGCTTCATTTATTCTTAAAGAGTATACTTAATGTTCTCTGTGCTTATAACTGACACATATTCTCGACTTATTATTCTAAAGCCAAAACACATCGATTTCTGATAGCGCTTTGCTCTTGCGTACTATATAATTATGGGGATGGTTTTCTGCTCAATAAATGCTTACGATAACGCTCACTGATATTCACTTTCTCGAAAAATAATTACTTTTAAAGCATATACCTTGGAAAGCACATGTATAAATTTTCATAGGATAATTTAATTTTTAAACTCTACAAATAGGTGTACGAATCAAGATATGCGAATCCAGACAAAAGTGTAAAGTTCACATTTAAGCGAGATTGGACAGGAATATTCAGAGAGTGTATAAAGTGTGTTACTGTCGATCCGTACGCACGTGCGTGATTGCGTACGTATGAGCGTATTTGCGTGCTTACGTACGTATAAGCGTGGTTATGTGCGTGCGTGCATTTGTTGTACGTAAGAGCGTGCTTGCGTGCGTACGTGCGTGCATACGTACGTAAGAGCGTGCTTGCGTGCGTAAGTACGTACATACGTACGTAAGAGCGTACTTGCGTGCGTACATGCGTGCTTGCGTGCGTGCATACATGCATAAGAGCGTGCGTGTGTGTGCGCTCGCTATGAGAGAGTGGGGGTGCGCTGCGCAGTGGTGTCGGTGTCGGTGTCGTCGCTGGCGCTGTACCTGGGCTCGCTGGCGGCGGCGCGGGTGCTGCACTGTGCGCTGTTGGCGGGAGTGCTGCGCGCACCCTCCATCGGATTCTTCGACTGCACACCCGTCGGCCGCATCCTTAATCGCTTCAGCAAGGACGTCGACGTGCTCGACAATGTGCTCCCGATGACGCTCAGGGGCTGGACCTCATGCTTCTTCTCGGTATGCGACGAACGGTTATCGATGTTGAAGCGTCATGGTTATTTCTGCTATATAAATTTTAAGCTTGTTCTTCCTTACTGCATTTTTTTTATTTTGCAAGTTTTTTTGCAGATCACATTTTGGCCACACTCTATGCTACACACATGTAATAAATACATTTTTCTAATAAAAATCAGAAAATGGGATCAGTTTATAAATCAACAAAATTTAAAAGTATAGAGGGACCTCATGCAATTAATATATTAGTATTCTTTTTGTTTTATGGAAAATACTTAATTTTAGGCACGTAAATATATGCATGTTTCCTGTCTGTTATAGTGTAGATATCCGTTACTAATCTAGCGTTGCACTTTTTTTTTTTTTTCGAAATGTCTACGCTATTGACCCAGCAAGGTCTTAACAGCTTCACCGGACTAATCTAGCGTTGCACATATTAACTCTTTAGTTCGTTAACCAAACCAACATATCACCTACATGGTATCCGTTTTTTAAGTGCGATATAGTTTCGATAGGAATTTAGTAAATGATGTATTCATTATTATTAGGCTCATTTATGGTTATGATAGTGATTCCGGTTAGAGTTAAAACGGTATCGTTGGGCATTGTTGCAGCGATATCGTCGTTTTTCTCGGATTTAATGCCATATCTGGCGTGTTGGCGCGCGGCGAGACTCATCCACGCACTCTTGTTGGACAATGTACTTAAGGCACCTTTACAATTCTTCGAAGTAACTCCGACCGGTCGAATACTAACTAGATTCTCTAAAGACGTTGATATTCTGGACACGTCGCTGCCTTCGCAGACCGCCGACGTAATATATTGCGCCTTTGAGGTAAACACGACAATTATCGCTTTATTCGCCATCGCTGTTCTATAGGCTTTCTCGTTGATTTGTTGGGTGTTGAATTATACCAAGTTATTCCTAGGTTCATTAGTAAATATTTATTGACAAGTCGATAGGGTTTTTGTTTTGTCGATTTTTTAAGTTTACTCATTCTGGGAGATCACTAATAAGGTTTTTTTTAATATGCTACTATTGTAATTGAAAGAACAAAATGCAGTTTAAATATTAAAATATTTTAACTACAACATTTTGATTTTACTAGGTAAAGAAAAATACGTGTCAAATTTATATTTACCTTGAGAAATATTGGTATTTGTAACAAGATATTATATGTTTTATTTCTCGATTTTTTATACAAGGATAGGATATCTATCGGGAAATTGGCAAATCTCCGAACAGAAATAGTACAAGCGACGTTGTTGTCTTAAAAGGGAATTTCGGCATTCGACGAGTGCTGTTGAGCTAATTTGGTTCTCATTCATTCATACATCAATTTTTTAAGTTACGCTTCTCTTTGCATCCATTTATAATTTCTTGCCTCTTGCTCGTGTTCGTCTCTATGCTTTTGGTGTTGCAATGTAATAAAAGTTTAGTGATTTTTCGCTTATTCTTTAACGCTTTTGTTATATGGTTTGTTATGATTTGAAATTTGTAAACTGGTCCCAAGGTTATTATAGCATTAAGGAGCCATTTAAATATTACGTAAGCTTTAATAAAAGACGGGGGTGTCTTCGATTGGCTTGTTTCTGAAAACATATATGACGGAGGAAGTGATACATTGGGCTTACGCCATCCATCGCCCTTTCACCACCGATATTGAGAATATGCCATCTTACTTCCACATTATATCTGATTATTAAAACGATGTAGCGTTACAGTATTACTTTACGTATGTGTGCGTTATCGTGCCATTTGTTTAATCAAAATACCATCTAGGTAACGTATCTACACCTTGTTACTTTACTTTTTACTTGTAAAGACCCGCGACTTCGTTCGTGTGGGATATTTTGGGCTAACACTAACACGCAGCAGAAGCTCTCAAGAAAAAAACCCATTTTTTAAACATTCTTCATTGGTGATCCGCTCCTATTAGCGTGATTATATATGTAGCCTATAACATTCCTCGATAAATGAGCTATATAACACTGAAAGAATTTTTCAAATCGGACCAGTAGTTCCTGAGATTACCCCATACAACGTCACAAACTTTACCCCTTATAATATTAGTATAGAAATTGCCATTCCAAGAACATATTTAAGGTAAGGACTTGCTGCTCCTCGGCCTTACAATATAAAAGGATTCTATTTGATCTTTGTGCAAAGTGAGTGTGTGGATGAAATGTAAGTTGTAATACGCAGGTATTGGGTACGCTGTTCGTGATAAGCGTATCGACGCCTATATTCATGGCGGTGGTGGTGCCGATCGGGTTCGTGTACTACGTCATACAGCGGTTTTACGTCGCGACATCTCGACAGTTGAAACGGCTCGAGTCCGTGTCGCGCTCTCCCATATACTCACACTTCGGGGAGAGCATCACGGGCGCTTCATCGATACGCGCTTACGGTGTGACTGAAAGGTTAGCTATAACAGTTACATTGTGTGACACATATTTTTCTAACATTTCCATACAGGGATGGTCCTCCTTACATTAATTTTCTTCCTTTTCTTACTCCTACATTCATACTCATAACAGATAAACGCCATGCAACAGGCAACAGCCAAACCGAGGTGTGCCGTGCACCCTTGAGCTGGTTGCCAAAATAAAATCGGTTGAGTGCCTTAAGCGCTCGCCTTAGTAGTCCGGTGAAGCTGTTAAGACCTTGCTGGGTCAATAGAGTAGTCATTTCGAAAAAAAAAGAAAGAAAAGATAAACGCAATTATTTTTTCTTTTGAAGTGGCACTTCGTATGACGTTTTGTGTGACGAAAAGTGGTGGGTGTAAACACTGTCGGGTATAGTGTTGTAAACACTGTTTCTTGTCCGATAACCGAAGTTAAGCAATGTTCTATTTTTTCTCCAACTGACTACGCTATTGACCTAGCAAGGTCTTAACAGCTTTACCGGACTACGCACTTAAGCAATGTCTTCGTGTTCATTACTTGAATTGGTGACCACCTGTGAACACCGCGTGACGTTAGCTTTTTGTTATATTTTTTGATTTAAATGTTTCCCGGTGATACAAAAGTTTTACTTCTATCCTGTGTCTTTACGACACATCCTGTTCTTTTACTGTAACATAAGAAGATAACGATACTATATCTAATTGTAATCACATTGCGATCCACACTGCTTAATTTATTTATGTATCTCGTTAAACAAACGATCCAAACATTTTTGGTGAGCCAATGACAGTAGTTATTTAAGTTCATTTAAAATTTTTGCAATAAAAAAAAAACTTATGACTCCTTGCGCAGGCCTTTTAAATATTTCTAAAAGATCCTATATATATGTAATATAAAATTTAAAAAGAAAAGTGTGTGTATACTTACCATTTGTACACCTGTTAGAAGTTATACTTCTTTGGCGTAACAAGACAAAAATCTTTTCAAAATTTTTATCTTTCGCCTAATTCTACGTTTGTAGAAAAAACGACACTAACAATAGAATAAAGGTATTTAATACATTTAAAGTTTTAATACAGGGAAACAAAATATTGACTATAGCTAACTTCGGTATGTCGATTTTTCGTGACGATGTGCGCGCGTTTCGTAAAATTTACTCTCATCATTTTTCCCTAACGCGCCAAAAGAAGTATAACTTCAATATATAATAATTATTTAGTAAGCAATAAGAAGCAAATGTATTGTTTTAATTGATTAGGTTCGTACAAGAATCTGAGAACAGGGTCGATAACAACCAGAAGTGTTACTACCCGAGCTGCATCGCCAACCGTTGGCTCGCTGTGAGACTCGAAATGATTGGCAACTTGATTATATTCTTCTCGGCGATGTTCGTTGTTCTCGGCCGGGACAAGGTCAACCCCGGCCTTGTCGGACTCTCTGTTAGCTACGCCTTACAGGTATATCCATTTTTTTTATATATAGTCCATGTGATGATGATATTACTTCAAAATTCTGCCAGTATCAAGTGAATTCTATACCAATTTAACTAAAACTAACCCTTCGGCTGATTGTTTAAGAATAAATTTTCAAAACGTCGGATTATTCTAATTTTATATTATATTATATTTTATAATTTATTCTGCTACCAGTTTTAGTAAAGGGCCTTCCATAGAATACGTGCGCGATTTTGGGAGAGGATATGTTGCTCTTACTGTGAAAAGTAGATCCTAGGGTGTGAGGAAACATGACTTTCGCAAAAAAATTGTAAATTATTCTCATTTTTTTGTTAATATAGAAAGTTACACGTTTCATATTTATAAATATAGTGGGGGAGGGGGGGGGGTGTGATAATCTTACGTAGTGTGACGAACGGGGTGGGGGTCTAAAAAGTTAAACTTTGCGTGACGTATCTTATGAACCGTTCCTAACCAATAAGAAATAATGCGTTGTGGTCTTTATTTAAGTTCTGAATGTCAAGTATAGGTTAACACTAATGACATATTTAAAAGAAAATGTATCCATTTCCAGATCACACAAACTTTAAATTGGCTAGTCCGAATGACATCAGAAGTCGAAACAAACATCGTGGCCGTCGAGAGAATAAAAGAGTATGCTGAAACGAAACAAGTAAGCCCTTATTGTATTCAGTAGTAATTGTAACCCTTCATCTGCACTGTTTATTATCTTAACGAAGTATAATATATTAATTAAAGCGAAGGCGTACTTTGCTAACAGAATGTTTTTGTGATTATGTAAACAATGTTATCTGTTTATTTTCGTTCTCCTGCACATGCATACCACAATTCACACATTCCCAAAGAGTAGTGCTTATAGAATCGTAGTTTAAAAAAAAAATTAATTTGTTTATGTTAAAAGAAGATATAGCGACAATTTATTTAGATGAGAATCACCAAGTGTCTGAGAAGAAAACCAACAAAAATGACTAGTAAACAAAATTCTTCTTTATACTACTCGCTACTAATATCTATATCAAGATGGACATTTATTTTATTGATATTATATTTATTTCAATAATACTTACCGTAAATCATCTTTATATCTAACGGGATGATACATTTTAATATTAAGGAATTGTGATGCAATATCTGACAACTAAATTTACATATGCAAGCGCAAAATCACAATGCACTGATACATGTGTGTTCATTTTTGTTTTTGTAATAGACCGCGAAGGTTTTTTTAGCATGACCATAATCACACCTCATTTTAAATGACGACGTGGTCCAAGACTGTAAACACGCTAAACCTAGAAGGGACTGTCTCTCAAGTGCAGCTCCTGGCGCGCACCTATGGGTGTGCTTAGCGATAGACTTTCAATTTGAGGGTCGTAGCTAGCGGGGGGTAGATTTACAATCCTACCATCATAGGGTGTCGCGACTATGTTCTCTTTCATAGAAAGCACAGTACACACACACAACAGTAGTGGTACAGCCACGCTGAAGCTATTATTGATTTCAGCCTAAATGGGTCGTCTCGTCCGGGGTAGCACCACCCTGTCACAGAAAACCGACGTGAAGTAACACTGCTTACATTGTTGCGTTTCGTTGGGTCAGTGAGAGCGCTGGGGACCCATCTCTCCCCCCACCTTCCCTCTCCTCTTCCTTCCCCTCCCCCTTTCTCTTCATTCCCCCAAACACAGGCTAGCAACGCACTTGCGACTCCTCTGGGGTTTCTAGCGTCTATGGACGGCGGTGATCGCTTAACAACAGGTGACCCGCTTGTTCGTTTGCCTCCTATATGGCATAAAAAAAGCACCGAAATGGAACTTACGTCGTTGGAAACGTTGTCCAGACATGGTTAGTTAGTTGAGTTCGGTACGTGTGTTGTCAGGAAGCGGCGTGGAACACGGAGTCGGGTCCGGGCGCGACGTGGCCGGAGACGGGCGCGCTGCAGCTGGAGCGGCTGACGCTGGGGTACCGCGTGGGGGAGCCGGCGTTGCGCGACCTCACCTGCTCGGTGGCGCCGCGCGACAAGCTCGGCATCGTCGGACGCACCGGCGCCGGCAAGTCCACGCTCACGCTCGGACTGTTCAGGTACCCCTGCTAGCTCCACTACCCATTGCGGCAGCGTTATACTAAAATATGGTACCAGCGAGTGTAGGAGGCATTTTTAACCGACGAAAAAAACAGAGGACACTCTCAATTCGACGCGTATATACATATAATGTATGATCACACAACTTTTTACAATATAGCTCGATTTTAAAAATCCTTTTTTTATTAAAAAGGGTATATATAGGGTTTTGTAGGTGGTAGAGCCCCGCTGAATCTATTTTTGGTTTCAGCATGAATGGGTCGGCTCCTCCGGGGTAGTACCACCCCTCTCACAGATAACCGACGTGAAATAACAGTGTTTGCATTGTTGTGTTTCGTTCGGTCAGTGAGAGAGCCGGAGGCTCACGTCCCTTCCTCTTTCCTTCTTTCCCTCTCCTTCCCCTCCCCCTTCTCCCATATACAGGCTGGCAACGCACTTGCGACGTCCCTGATGTCGCTAGTGTCTATGGACGGTGGTGATCACTTAACATCACGTGACCCACCAGTTCGTTTGCCTCCTTTGATATTTAAAAAAAAATACTCCGAAATTGGTCCCATTTACATTTTGACAAGAAAAAACAACCCCAAGGGGTAGAAAAACAGGGGATGATTTATAATTCAGTCTCTGAGTTGAGTATTACAAATGAATTAAGCATGTAGTAATTAGTAGATTATAGCCACAAGAAATTATAAAATAAAAACTTTTTAACAAAAAATTAAACCGCCGTTAAAACTGAAAAGCAAAAAATAATAAACCTGCTACTTTATTAATCTTAATAACTAAGTCCTTAAAGTAATGTGAGTATATCTAAATGATTTTGAGTCCGCGCCAAATAATCAATGAACTAAAATACTATAAATTCAAATATATAAGCAAATCAAATTAAAAATGCAATGTGAAATCTCCAGCAGTAACGTGTGTGCCCGTTCGGGTTGTTGTCTCACTAACATTAATTTATTATATACTAGCCTCTACCCGCGACTTCGCTACCAACACTAACATGCAGCAGTTCTCAAAAGGAAAAAACATCCCGATTTTGAAACATTTTTCATCTGTACTCCGCTCCTATTGGTCTTAGCGTGATGCCATTGCCTATAACCATTCTCGATGAATGAGCTATATAACATTAAAAGAATTATTCAAATCGGACCAGTAGTTCTTGAGATTACCCCCTACAACGACACAACATCACAACGTCACAAACTCACAAACTTTACCTCTTTATAATATTAAGTATAGATATGCTTTGCAAATTAATTACGTAATTAATTAATTTGCTTGTTTGGCGTCGACTTAAAATCATTTAGATATACTTACATTACTTTAAGAATTTAGTTATTAAGATTAATAAAGTAAAAGGTTTATTATTTTTTGCTTTTCAGTTTTTTCGGCGGTTGTTAAAAAGTTTTTTTTTTCTGATAGCTCCCGGCGCTTGCGCCACCACTGTTCGTTTACTGTCGTTGTGTATGAAGTGCGTGTCCTTTCAAGTAATTGCCTTCTCCACTTATCAGGCTGACTTCATTGTGATTTACAACGTTGCAATTCGTCGGCGTTGATCACCGCCATCGGACAGAACGGAGTACCGTTGATTGGCCATGGCATTTGTTTTGCTGTTCTCGCTGCGTTTGCACTTGCCATATTCGTACTATTAGCATGATAGGGCACTTCCCGATCGCGTGGGAACAACCACAACCATACCTACGTGACGCAACTTCGACTACTTGTCGCGCAAAAATTAACCTTAAACATGAAAATTTGGAAAAAAAAAATGAATTCTTTAAAAAAGGCAGAAGGGTCGTAATAACACACGTTAGAAGTGAAAGTTTTGTATTACAGGGAAAAAACATTTTAATTAAGAAACGAAAAGTCAACGGCACACGGTGTTCCCAGACGATCACTCGTCCAAATACTAACTGTTGCTTAATGTCGCTTCGGTGATCAGACGAAAACCAGTGTTTTCAATACTGTACCCGATACAGTGTCCCCGCAGTGTGTATATTTTGTTTAAAGGACTCACTTTTGTTTGAACATTTAAGTGGTCATTTACGAATTTCAGAACTTGTGAAAATACATTTTTTTTGTTAATCTTTTAATATTCAAGATATAATAGACACACTCCCTTTTAGAAAAAGGTAAAAAATTTAATATACTTGTTCTAAAAATCGATGATATACACGATACTCCCAAACTTACATAAAATAGCGTCATTATAACATTATCCACGCATATGATTTTTTTTTTATAATATAATGTAACAAAATATACAATAAAAGCGATTTTTTTATTTAACTTTTTGAACCTATTTGGATCACAGGATAGTGGAGGCGATGGACGGTAAGATAATGATCGATGGTGTAGACATATCCACCATTGGGCTGCACCAGCTACGTTCGCGCATCACCATCATACCGCAGGACCCGGTGCTGTTCTCGGGCACGCTGCGTATGAACCTCGATCCCTTCGAAGTGTACACAGATGACGACATCTGGCGGTCACTAGAACATGCTCATCTTAAAACATTCGTACAAGGTACAACATTATTATGAAAATATTAATTTGTTGATTTATTTAAATTCTCTGAATTCGATTATGAAAGTGTTTGCGAAATGTTGACTTTATTATTTTAGAGCTATGTGTATATTTCTTTCAGTTTATTATCACATCACAAAGATTGCATTAAATCACACCTACCGAAACTACAACAGTCTCTAGATAACATTTCTATTCAAACCTGCTACGATGAAATACTAAAGGCTATTACTCAAAGCCTTCGAAACGCTCAAATACCTAATAATAATAAAAGAAATAATATTTTATCAGAGAATACTCTAGAGCTGATGGAGAGAAGACAGATACTCCAAAAAACAAAAAACAAAACGAGGTCTATGAAAAATGAGCTTTCAGCTTTATATAAACTATTAAGCAAACGCATTAAGTACGACTATACAAAATACAGAGCAGACACGATCGAGAAACACCTTACTAAGATAGGCAGTTCAAAAAAAGCTCTTAAAGAGCTATGTACAAACAAGGAATGGATTGAAGGCTTAAACAGTAAAGGAAAAACTTTAAATAGCCGTACCGACATTATAAGAATAACAACAGAATTCTACAGAAATCTTTATAAAGCTCAGGAAAACGAAAATATCGATTTCCGTAACACTCTTCGGACAGATGAAAGCTCTACTAGTTGTACACCATTCACCGTAACAGAAGTTATTAAAGCAATAAATAAACTGAAAAACGATAAAAGCCCTGGCTCGGACGGCATCCCAAACGAGGCTCTGAAGTCAGCTGACGCACTACTAGCTCCGCCTTTAACTCATCTTTTCAACCGCATTATAGAAAATTACAAAATACCGACACAATGGACAGAATCAAATATAATACTGATTTATAAAAAAGGCGATCCCTGTGATGTCGCCAACTACAGACCAATAAGCCTCTTGCCTTGTATCTATAAATTATTCTCCTCACTCATTAATGAAAGAATAAGTACTAAACTTGAAGCGGAACAGCCCATAGAACAGGCAGGATTCAGGAAAAGTTACTCAACTATAGACCATATACACACTTTGGAACTACTGATTGAATATTATCAAGAAAGACAAAGAGCTCTATATATCGGATACATCGATTACAAAAAAGCTTTTGATACTATTTCCCATTCAAGCATCTGGAGAGCATTAAGAGATCAAGGAGTAGAGAATGGATACATACAAGTGCTAAAAAGTATCTACAACGACAACAAGGGTCGAGTCAAACTAGAAACACTCGGTCCCAGTTTTCCCATTAAAAGAGGCGTGAGACAAGGTGACCCGACCTCACCGAAGCTGTTTATTGCCATTCTAGAATCAATTATAAGAAAGCTTGATTGGACAACCAGCGGATTAAACATCGACGGAAAATACCTCGGTCACCTTCGTTTCGCCGACGACCTCATACTTCTGTCGGAATCAAGCACACAACTACAAGCTATGATGCAATCACTAAATACGGTCAGTAAAGAAATTGGATTAGAGATGAATCTCTCAAAAACTATGCTGATGACCAACCGTGTAGAAAGGCCAATAGCTGTAGACAATGAAATACTAAAGTACACAAAAAAATACATCTACTTAGGTAAACAAATAAGTTTTGACAAGGATAATAACTATTCAGAAATAGAGAGACGTATACAACTTACCTGGAATAAGTACTGGAGTTTGAAGGAAGTCTTCAAGAGCAATATGCCTGTCAAAATTAAAACTAAAGTTATGTCGAGCTGCCTCTTACCGTGCCTAACATATGCCTGTCAAACGTGGAAGTACACGGACAAGATAAGAAAAAAAATTATCACCTGCCAAAGGGGATTAGAAAGAAGTATGCTAGAAATAAAGAAAATTCAAAAAATAAGACATGCCAAAATAAGAAATATATCTAAAGCTACCGACGCTTTAAATTTTGCTCAAAAACTGAAATGGAAGTGGGCAGGCCATGTGGCAAGATTGAAAGAGGAGCGATGGACCAAGCGAGTGACACGGTGGAAAGGTCCGACTGGGAAAAGAAACAGAGGGAGACCACTTATGAGATGGGTGGACGACATAATAAAAACGGCTGGCCCGAGATGGATTGAGACTGCACAGAATAGGGAACAGTGGGCGTCTTTGGAGGAGGCCTTCACCCAAAGAGGGGTTCTTGCCTAATAATACTTAAGTTTAAGTTTTTTGGAATTTCTTATGTATATATGTAAATGTAAACATTGCAAGAAATAAAAGGCTTTTTATTTTATTTATTTTATATTATCACACAACTCTTTAAAGCTTTAACAAATGAATTAATTAAAATATTGATTGTGAAATAAAAAAAAATCTGTATGTCAGTTGTTACGACTGTAGTATTAATTATTTCATATTGATTATATTGTTTATCAAAAGTGAAGTTTTGACAAACAATAAAGAAAACGGCTAATCGTTTACTGCATATTTTTAATTTTAGCTCTTAATTCGCATGACGTAGTTTAATTAATGTGACCGTTGATTATCGTATACACGAATTTCTGTGATTATTGATCGTCGGATTAATATAAAAGGCCTACTACCGAGCTTGCTGATCACTGCATTCACGTAACTCGGTCCAACTAATATGATATTCGATCACTATTTACTTGACGTGGTGTAGTTGATGTGACAGTATATCAGTATTCGCATGAACTTATGTGGTAGTTGATCACTGTTCACGTAACGTGGTGTAACTGATGTGGTAGTTGATCACTGTTCACATAACATGATCTAACTGATGTGATAGTTGGTCACTGTTCACATGCCGTGGTCTAGCTGATGTGACAGTTGATCACTATTCACA
>JACEII010000045.1:1088964-1107439 GCA_014332785.1 Antheraea mylitta
TCACATGCCGTGGTCTAGCTGATGTGACAGTTGATCACTATTCACATAACGTGGTCTAGCTAATATGACAGTTGATCACTATTCACATGCCGTGGTCTAGCTGATGTGACGGTTGATCACTATTCACATGACGTGGCCTAACTAACGTGGTAGTTGATCACTGTTAATATGACGCGATCTAGCTGATGTGACAGTTGATCACTATTCACATAACGTGGTTGTACAGGACTGCAAGCGGGTCTGCGGCACGAGGTCTCTGAGGGGGGTGAGAACCTGTCGGTGGGGCAGCGTCAGCTGGTGTGCCTGGCGCGCGCGCTGCTCCGCAAGACGCCGCTGCTGGTGCTGGACGAAGCCACCGCCGCCGTCGACCTCGAGACCGACGAACTCATACAGGTTCATACATCTTGCTATCTATCTTCATACACAAACAAAATAATAAAAGTTTACCCTTCTGCGGCCATCACACAAAAACATACATATTATAAAAAAAAAATTCTCCGCCACGTCTGTCTGTCTGTTTGCGATAAACTCGAAAACTACTTAACGGATTTTCATTCGCTTATCACCACTACATAAACTGATTCATGAGGATGATTTGGGTACATAATTTGTCAAGTTATTTTTTTATTAAAACCGTGGGACAACGTTCTTCGGGCGCACCTGTTTACTACATTTCGATCGGGTTTTTTTTTTTAACTTAATAGACACAAAAAAATATCATGATAATCTACTTAATGGTACTACAAGAACATGTCTCAGATACCGGTTTCCGTACGATATTTTTCTTCACCGCCATCGATTAGCGTGTCATGAATTTAAATCAATACAAACTCGACAAACTAGTCAGCAGTGATAATACTGCTGAATTTCTTGTAAACATTGCTACATTACCAGATGAAGTTCAGCCATTGTATATGTAGTAATCAAGTGGTGTCTGTACTCGAGTGACTTGTATAAACTGGTCACAGTGACTCTCTTCTAGTTCATTGGGTTTTAATCTATCATTGTACATCCAGCATCTGAGTGTGTTTTAGGGCGATATGACAGCGGTGACTGCCTCTAGATTATAACTTAGAAGTATCAAATGTTTCGAAAATCAAATGTGTAGACATATTCTTCAGTTATGTATTTAACTAGCTGTGCCCGCGGCTCCGACCGCGTGGCACCTAATGTAAAAATCTGCTACTAATAATATAATCAGAGTATTTTTTCCCCTCCCCTATCCCTACGCTTATTGACCTAGCAAAGTCTTAAAAGCTTCATCAGACTACTTTCATAAGAATATATTAAGTCCATTTATAATAGATATATTTAAGAGTTCCATCCATTTATTTAGAGTATAATAACTTTCGATGGACCCAATCAACTTCAGTGAAACAAAAACTAAGTCTTACTCGAGTATATACTTTATGATTTTCTTGAAGAGGTTTTATCGTGAACGCAATACTTTATTAATGATACGTGTACGTACAAACAGACAGACAGACATTTCTAAAAATGATTGAAATGGATTTTATTACTTTTCCTAGACACCTACAACAATTTTTTTCACTAATATCTAAAATCTACATACACGTTAGATTTACATTCAGATTGTATGTATGTATAAAAGATAATGACTTGTTTAATCAATAGAAAACGATCCGTTCTGAGTTCGCGTCGTGTACGGTGTTAACAATCGCTCATCGACTTAACACCATAATGGATTCAACAAAGGTGATGGTGCTGGACAAGGGCCAGCTGGTGGAATACGCACCTCCCGAACAACTCTTACAGGATAAGAACTCAATATTCTACAGTATGGCTAAAGACGCCGGTATTGTTAACTAATATGGTACGCGAGAAAGTTCCACTCCAGCGTATGGCCAATGATATTATAACTAAAAAGCTGTAGATACGTTATCTACATTATATTTTGACAACACAAATACAGATGGCACGATAACGCACACATACGTAAAGTAATATCGTTACGCCACACGGTCTTAAGATATAATGTGGAAGTAAGATGGCATATTCTCAATATCGGTGGTGAAAAAGAAATAGTTATATGTTGCTTTGGTACAGGCGGGTTGACAGGCCACAACAAGCTAGTTAGCCAAGTTTTAACAAGCCGCTGTCGAAACGCCTATGACGTATCTCCAACTTTTTAATTATAATTACGTGTGACACTTATGAAGAGGCGAAAGTCAATTTCATAATATTTTGCTATAGCTATAATGGTGCTGTATTTTAGTAACAATGAAACTAATAAATGTAATTTTGGCATATTTGAATTATTGAAATCAAATGTATCATAATACAAATCAGTTAATATTCATGCCCAAAGTAAAGAAGTTCTAGTAACTTCTCAAAGAGTTCTCTGGTTATTACTTCGTGTAATCGTTTTTACATCCCAGATAGTACTTACCTTTGATCGTATTGTAGCTTGTTTATTTATATATACAATAAAAACAGGGGTTTGAACTTTCCAGAGTGCTATAAAAATTAATTTAAGACAGACCGACAACATGCTTTATTTAAAATTTGTTTATTTACAATATTAAGACAGATACACTTTATGAGTTCCATGATTTAACAAGACGTCATAGCGACACCTTATATTTTTTTTACCAGTATATATTTGTTGTTTGTAGGGAATTTTAGATTTTTCCAGATAATTATTTATTGTTCAGAGGATTTTATGAATATTTGTTACAATATAAAACCATAGGGATATATCATTTATTATGAAGATATTTGTAGTTGTTTTCTTTAAATCTTGACAATTCCCTATATTTTATACTTTTTATTACTTAATCTCTTAAAGTCTAACAAGATAACGTTACTAGTAAGTGTTTCTATTGTCGCTACACATTGATCACAGATTGTTTAGTCCAATGTGAGTGGAACTTTCTCTAGAATATTGTTACTAAGTTCGCAAACAGCATGAACAGCTATGCTTTAAAATAAAAATTTACTTAATATATAAAAGTTACTTAATATTTTTCAACTTTGATCACTTAAATATAAACTTATAACTTTACACATATGTGATTATTTGTTATGTATTTTGTTTATTGCAAGAGTTTTTTTAATAACTCTGATTTATGAAAGAGTTTAATAAAATCATCAAATTTAATGTTAACAATAGAACCTTATCTCTTTACTTGTACGCAGGGCATAGTTTTTGGAATATAATTATTTTCGTTTTTCTTTCGATATAGAGTTGTCGATTTTAAAGCGAATTAATTATCGTATTACGCCATGATTGCCTTAAAATCATTGATAGTGGTTAATTAAAAAAATGTAAAAGAAACTGTCAATTATATGATTTAATTTAATACTTTTTGTGAGTTCTAAACAAATTCATACAAGTTACACCATAATTTATTGAATATTTATTTATAGTTAATAAGTTGCAGAACAGTCAAATCTTGGTTTCATTATTCGAACTAATCAAAGAGAAGATAATAGAAGTTGGTCCTAAAGTCAGTTTTAAGCTATTATTATACTTGAAGGTGATTGTTTGCAAGTAAGCTGGTAAAGTTTTAATTATGTACTCATTACATCACAAATACATACATCAGTAATTATATATTATTGTATTTAGTATTAATTAAATATTCGTAAAAGACAGGGTCAAGTATGAATGAATACGATTTCGCTAACATAAAATATTATCAATATCTTTTAACGGTGAATGATCTCCTTAAACACATTTTGTCAACTTTATCTAGAACTTTTTATTTATGAAACATTTAATTACCAGTTGAAAGATGTAGTAATTCATTATTTTTCCATTTGCCTTTAAAAAAGTTTAGTAACAAAAATAACGATTCAGGCAGCTGCAGTTGCATTTAGACTTATTACATATATTTCATAATTAAACATAAATGTAATGAACATCAAATGGTAATTTTCAATACAGTTACTTGTGAAATTATCAACATACTGTGAAATAGATACTCATACTATTATGATACTACACTCATAATCGTACTCGTCCTGGAATAGACATATGTGAGAATAACAAGGTTACATGCATATAATACTAACTTAAAAAAAATATTGAAGTACTCATAATACCTACTAAACAGCAAACATAGAATAAAAGAAGTCCCAAGATACATTTGATACAAGATTTTTTGTATTTATCTGATCAAGTGTATTTTTATAAAACCACCAATAAAAGCATTACTACCTTATTCGTCAAAACATCTTTTGACAAATCGTATTTATTGAATTAATTTTAATTGCGCATTCTTTCACATCACAATTTAGGCCCCATATACAATTTTAAGTAAACGTTAGTTAATAATAATGCAAAAACTACTGCTTGTAATTATAATTACATGGAAAGTGTATTGAAAAATTACGCGGAATAAAGAAGTACCTGGACTTTGTTATTTATTCCTAGAACATGATTTTAGAATCTAATTAAGAATGCATATTTTCGCCGTTAAGAGATCTGGATATATTTACTTTTATTTTAATTTTTTTTTTTCCCGACTCAAATACGAAAAATAATTGCAAATTTGTACCACTTATTTTTTTATTCCGGGAAATGTACGATATGATTACATATCTGTTTGAACACTGTCACTGCCATCATTATTCAGCAGCTTAATATTAATTTAGTATTTGCATTTATTTATACATTTATTATTGTTTTTCTACTATGTTTATTAGGATAATATAATTTTTGTTATGTGTTAGTGAATCATCTGTAAAAGTTACCACATGCAGATACTGCCTCTCAAATTACAACACATTTGTTATAATTAATAATAGTGCATAGTTACTTATATAATCATACTTAATTAGTATGTAGGTAAATGTAATATTTACATAGTAACACGTAGGTAACAATTAAATTGTGCTTAATTGAGATTGTAATGTAAGTACTTATAAGCTTTAAAGTTGCCTTTGTTTTATGTTTAATCCAACATTCTATGATTGCAATTAGTAGACATTACTATAATCCATTCATTTTCTTTTACATGTATTGTTATAATAAAGGTATATTAAAGACTTTTTATGTTATAAACTGACCCTTTACAATAATGCAGATATATAATATATAGACATAAGTAAATAGAAACATATAATATTGTAATGTTTTGTAATCATTAGCTCTTACTTCATAGACATAAAATTGTTGTTGTTAAATAGTTTGCGATCCCGTTCCGCAGGAAGAACTTTTATAGAGCTCTTAAAGACCCCTTTAAAGCTCTCGTATTTAAATTTTAACAGCCGTAAAGTATCTAACTTGGTTCATATACTTATCAGAAAAATCTCTTTTTTAGTCTATAATGTCTTAGAAATGACATGTTGTTTATTTCATTATTTTTTAGATTCAAAACATATTGATCGAACCTGTATATAATTTCATTTTTTAATTGTTAATAATCACTTGATAATTTAATTTTTAATATAAAAAAAAACAGAAATGTTCGACTAAAATTTTCATAATAATAATATTGTATAAACATTATACTAAAAACAGTTTTTCATAATAAATAATTAATAAAAAAATTACAATAATTGAAAGTAGAATTGATGAGAAAATTACTGCCAAGTTGGCTTAAAACACAGTGTTACAAACCGCTTAAAATATATATGTTAAACTATACTTAAAATGTATGCAGTATTTCAATAATTTTGTTTGTTTCATATTTTTTGATGTAATAATTATAACAAAACTATAAGATTTTTTTTTCGCGAACTGACTACGCTATTGACCTAGCAAGGTCTTAACAGCTTCACCGGACTAAACAATATAAGATATTATGCGGATAATTTATAGATTTCTTTCTTTTAGGTAGCAATATCCACTGTACAAGAAAAGTTATAAAAGAAAGTTACTTTACTGAACTTGGAATTGACTTAACTAAACTTAACTTGAATTTTATAGATAACTTCATGATATTGTTGACGCATTCTTGCTGAGCGTGATAAATTTTTGTTAGTTCTGTAGACAAATTTCATAATTCAAATTATCATTGAAGGAAATAAAGCTATTTCAATATCTATATTTGATATAATTGTTGGTAGTTTGCTCAAATCACTACTCGACATCATTGTATCAGGAATATGGTAGTGATCCATTGCCATAAATTACTACTGTAAGATTTTACTCAAATTTTTAGGATATGGGTTTTACTGGCATGATAACATTAAAGTGTGTAGATTTTTGTTAGAATTATAGTTTGTAGTCTGTGATGGATGATTAACACTTGTTATGAACAAAACATTGCTTAATTAAAATTATCGGTTTTAGTATGTTTAAAGTAAGTATTTACTTGGTTTTTGTTACTTGCCTTTATTTTTGCCAAGTGATAAAGTATACTTTTATAATAATTCACGTTTTTTATTGAACTGCCTCAATACCCATATTATTCCTTAAACTTAGTCCTATTTATATTTTAGCATTAAGATACAATCGCATATCAAACTCTATATTTCTATTGGTTTGGATTAACAACAGGAGAGAAATTCTAAGTAAGTCCAGAGTCCTGAGACACGGTTGTAGGTATAAAAAGAGCCCCTCTGCTACGTACATTAACACTACTACTAATGTTTCTCTCCCTACCCAGCCAAATCTAGTACGAATTTGTTAATGTAACTTTAGATACTCGTTTAGTATGGAACTTGCTGCAGTTTTGGATAATATCAAGATCTCTCAACATGTTATACAGATTTTAGCTTCCACTTCTAAAGCGACGGTAGCCAACCTTTTTCAAACCAAGTGCGCAATGAAAAATGTTTGCAGCACGTTGGACGTATGTCGTTTCTTAGGTGGAAATAAAGCCTATATCATAAATTTTAGTATTTTGAAAATTTGCACCGGCCGCATTACAGATCAACCGTAGGCACACTTACGCCACGACTGGTACAGATGAACAACATAACCGTTCTTTGTTAATTAATTTAAAAGATCCAATAATCGGTTTTGTATAATTGCGTGAAAATTGAAAAAAAAATCAACGGTTATTAATACTTCGTAAAAAATCAGTGTGTTGAACATTTAATGAATTTGTCGGTGGTCACTTCATAGTGTAATCACTACAGCTTACTCAGATCAAGCAAGACAGTATGACAACATCGCAGACAATTGCTCCGATTTAATTGCTTTTCACCATTCACTATGATAACGGAAGTCCTTACAATGCTCGAGAAGCAGTTTTATCACTTACAATATCTACAGTTAAAAACAACCGCCATCCTTCGTACTGCAGCTACATTTCTACCACATTCCTAAAACTCGACGAATAATGTCTCGTTAGCAAGTCTCGACACGTTGTACAGAATATGGAATATACAAGTTTTTACAAGCAACTGTCACTGAACTCCTTAAAATATTATCTACCTACATTGATAGGTGTAGTTATTGTTTGAGTCTTGACTATCGAAAGCAGCTAAATTTTCGTAGATCCTCGCTTACGAATTGTGAACCCTCATTTTTGTCAGACTCGTCGATTCTTCCGTGAACCGCTTGTCTACTTTAGGAGTAAGTAAGGGTTTAATATATGTTCCAAATACATGGAAAATATGTACAGGCAATAAGATAAATACTTTGACTATTTTTTTATTTATAAAAAAAATAATTAAATATCTTATAGAAAAAGGTTTACTTTTTTCAGTACAAAGTGGCAGATATTATAAAGATGTGACACCTGTTGCTTTAATCTTGACGCTTGATCTTAACTCGGGCTAGTTAAAAAATAAAAATCTATCAAAAATAATACTTTTCACAACTCCATCGTTTCACTAGTCGTAAACTAGCTGATATCTAAACTTAGTTAACTCGTAGTTAACTTCGTTTTTGAAAGTATTTTAGTTTTTATGAAGTGGTTTTTATTTTAATTTACAAATTTGCGACTTAAGGTACAACATAATAAATATAGACAAGCGTTTTTTACTATAAAAACTACATGGGCAATTTTGCAAAAGAGACAATATTTTGTTAGACTGAAAAGATTAGGAATATAGTGTAGAGCTTGGCTTGATAACTTGTATTCGGTTCACAGTTGTTTTAACAATAAAGAGAAATCCAGTGCTCAGTGACACTAAAAACGAAAAAGGGAACGTTCCCCCAACTGATAATTCTATACACATTTCAGGCAGAAAATAAAAAAAGTAGCTATTTAGTAGGTACTAGAAGCCTTATGTATTAGCAACATCTCACTTCTGACTGGTTTAGCCTGCTTTGCTTATATCTAATAAATTTATTTAAACTCGTATATTTCATTGTTTATAAAATCTAATTCTTTTACAACAAATAATATAATATGTAGACATTAGGAAATAAAGTCGCCTCTTTGTTAATCAAGGTTTTTTTATTATTAGGCTGAGAAAACGTCTGCCGTGTCCGCTAGTTAAATACATAACATATAATAAGAACTTTAGTAACTATTGAAACTAATCGATACATCGCATTAATTTGATTCGGTTCTGACGTAAATATCGAATTGTTGATGTATATTGCTCATACTAATTAGGGATGATCGATATCAGAAAAACATCGGTTCAAAAGTATCGATGTAAAATAAACATCAATGTCTCAAAAACATCGATGTTTTTGCTAGCAATTAAAACTGTCTGTAAAAAAATAAACTTTATCAGGTGGTTTCCATATTGTCAGTTTCATCGTTGGTACAGGAGTTGGCTAGCGCTGAAAAAAAAGGTCATGCAAAGAAATAACTGTTGGTACGGCTTACTTCGATAACGTTGATTAGTATCATATAATGTACAATTGTTGCATTTGATAATTATCTAGTCTCTAGCTAGTACATGCAACATTAGATGATCCTAAACAATATATTGACGTTTCGATATTTTATTCTCATAACATCGATATTAATGAATCAAAACGCCGATATTATCGACATCAAAACATTGATATTTTTCAGCTAAACATCGATTTTTCATCAACATCAATGAATATCGACATCCCTATCACTAATGGATAAGCAAGGAATTGATTACAAATAAAAACATTTATTGTGGTATTCAGATACTTATAAATAATAAATACTCTTATACTCTCTTCAACAATTGCAAAAAGCTTGATTTTATTTCCAATAATATTATTGGCGATTATTTAAATTTACAGTAATTCTTCTATGATTGTTATTTTTATTTGCACAGAACATAAATAACCCTGTTAGGGTTATAACTTATACCTAAAATGGATAAACTTTTTCAAATAGAACCCCTTGAAGAGTTTTCTAGGGTAAGTATATTACTACAAACATCTCACTGGAAATTTTATTTTCGGCAACAGCCTAATAAGCTATGAACTACTGTGAACTTATAGAAAGGTCGAATTGTGATAAAAGGAAGCCAGGAAAACTGCATGCAAATAATTCAGCCAAGTAACATACAAGAAAATACGAACTATACAACGTGAACCACGAGAAACAAATCTATTTATAATTACCTAAATATAGTCATTAAAACTTGTCACTTTATATATTATCCAGTTGCACTTATAAGACTTGCAAATTATCTTCAATGAAAATGTGTATTTTAACAGTCGTGAATGCGTTTTAAAACTTGTCACTTTATATATTATCCAGTTGCACTTATAAGACTTGCAAATTATCTTCAATGAAAATGTGTATTTTAACAGTCGTGAATGCGTTTTAAACTTTAGGAGCTTAACTACTGCTGTATCGATGCTAATCATGATATCAAAATAAAGACTGCAATAGTAGTATTATTAGTCTATGCCAATTAGAATAAATCAATCATTTGCAAAACTGCACTTTCTCTCGTAGGAGAATTTATTTCAAATGTTATCTATAGGGCCAAAGTTACAAAGCATGATTAGATAAGTAGTATCAATAATCTTTACAGGTTTATTTTTGTTTATACATGTATTTCCATAGGTTTTAAGTAAAATGTGTATAACTTTAGTTCAATAATAACTGAAAGAAATCGAGAACATCCTAGGGGCTTTAAGAAGATGGGAATGTGTTAGCAGTTAGCCATAATCTAATCTTAGAACATACCTATAGATTCTTAGTAACAAATTATGAACTTCAGCCATCTAACTTCAAAAAGCCTAACACTAACTATGCTATGGTTTTATCACAGTGCGGTCTTTCAGAATATCTCCAGTTCTTTTGCAATAATTTAAACCAACATTGACCAATACACTAACCACTTAGCCATCTTCTCTCCAAAATAATTCAGCGGTAGCCTCTCTCCCTTTTCAATAAATTTTCATAGGGCCCTTTAGGCTACCGCCTCACTATCCAGTTTTACTCACATTTTATACTATCAAAAAAATCTCTTACGCAACCTTAGCTACTTGTTTTATTATGATTAAAGTATTTATTATTGAATTAATTTTATGTTGTAGATAACTAAGGAAGTAATAAATGATTTATATCATGCAAAATGCGACTCATTTACAGAGATTGACTCAAATGTTATTCAATCAGTCAAAGACAATTTAAAAGAAATTATTGTTAACTGTGATTTCAATATGAATAAAGTAAAAGAAACCCTACAGAACAATTCATGGAATGAAGATAAAACAAATCACTTTATATGTTTACTAGAAGAGAAGCAATCTGAATTACTTTATTCAGCACTCAAACATCACAACTGTTTGTATGGGGATACTGTGATTAATTTTGACTGGATTTTAAAATTAGTGCTTGGTACAAATGAGTTGAGGTCTCTCAGGTTCCCTTTACTTCAACTCATGTTTTCTACATCAAACTGCCAGAGAGAGCAAATAAAAACCTATGATTTAACAAAGGAAATGGTACTGAAAATTATTCATGCTCTAGAAGACATAAGTGGGAAATGAAGTTGTACATTTATTAAACTTGTTATTTATGTTGTAAATATTAGGTTTATTTTATTTATAAATAAAAACATCACAAATTACCTTTTAAATTTTATTGAGACATTCACACATCAACATTAAGGTTCAATAATTGGAATAACATAATTACCTAGTTTAATTAGCAATAAAATTATCATACAAATTCCACATGGCCTTAAAGAGTACAATTACATAAAAACAGTAATTTTGAGAAATATTCACCCTTTTTAAATATACCTCCTATGTTACTAAATATATAGTCAATGTATCAAATAAGGTTTTGAATGTGAATACATCACAGTAATTATTTAATTTCATAGTAAAAAAATGCATCAGACTTAATTGAGCAAAAGAAATATTACATGTTTTGCTTTAACTCAAAGAAAACAGCACATTAAAATTTAGAATCTGAATTAAATTAATGTTAGTTCAATTGTTACAAGTTTTTTAAAATAAAATTTCATAACAACTACATGGAATATTGGAAGCAATAAACTTATATGAAGTTGTAGACTGCTAAGTTTAAAGTGTATGAAAAATGTGTTATTTTGTTCTTGGCGCCTGCTCTTTTTATGTTTCAACACTATTTGAAACGTACCGAACGCATAAATGAAGTTGATGAACACAGAAGCCAGCAAAATTTTTTTGTTTTGAATTTGATATGATTTCGGTTAAACCTTTTGAGACAGGAGCCAGCCAGAGGCAACTAATCATATTAAACAAAATGGTGTATGTTTCCAACATCATACCAGTAATGGCAGGCCAAAAGTGCTGCGAATTTTCAAGCAAACAAATCCGTCTATTTGTATTACTGCGTCCAGTCTCCATACAACATACAAGTGGATTAGTGTTTAGATACTTTCACAAAAAATTTAATGGCACAGTTTGTGGAAAGGTGGGACATATTTTTGTAAAAAGATCTTTACAACATAGAACAGACTGATTTTCAAGCAAGAACTCTCGTATCAGATGTCTTTTCAAAACTATTTCGTTAATAATTGGGCAAAAATATCAATGTAATTTATAATGTATGTTTAAAACTAATGTTAGTAACAATGTACATCCAGATGAAGCAGTCAAGGCAGCACTTGATATGGAATGTCTCGCTCACTTTCACTGCTACTTGGACATACTTCCAATAATGCAGCTGTTATATTAAATTTCATAAAAATGTATAAAATTACAAAAAATGATTTTGAAACTATAATTTACTGGACATAGACTACATTATACATACATATAATTAAATATAGTAATATCAAACCTTACGAGCCACCTAATTGTTTTTAATGTAATGAGATAAAAATGATGTTCTAATGATAGCATATTCATGCCATCTTCACTAAATTGTTACACATACTACGTTTCTAAATATTACATTCATATTTTATTGTATATTAATAAAAGTTGTATAAGGGATTACAAAAATTGGCCACTGAATATGATTGTAAAATAATTATAATAATATATCTTCATTAATATCTAATTATGATTCAGTACATACAATGCAGTTGTAAATTTAGCAAAAATTACATCAAAATTTCACATTCATAATATCATCACAACTGAAAATGCATATTTATGTATATTTGCAGAGAGTGTTCGTATTACAGAGAGCTGAATAACTAAATTTATACAACTTAATATAAATTACGAGCAGAATATTAATGTATAGTAAAATGATAGTACACTAATGAAACAATAAGGAATTTCATATCTTTTTCTTAACAATTTACACGCAATAATCGATTTTGACATACATTCATCATAGAAATCTTTTATAAAACGTATAATTTTATTGGAAATTGGAATTCATATATACACAATAGTATGCCACATAAAATAATATCTAAGATAACTATGGTCATAGTATTAGCGATCTTCTTTTGGATCGTGTTTGACAGGAATTTGCTTTTATTAAATGTATTAATTAAATACATGAAACAAAACATAAAATAAAGATTCACTCGGGCTACTACTGATTCTTATAGATTTTTTACATTTCAGACTTGTCTAAGTGTCAGATATTGGATCAATTGAATACTAAGCTTTTAATTTGCTAAACAAAAAGTTTCACAGATGACTTGTATTTACTTAACCGCTTTTAAGTTTGAAGTTTTAGAACTTCATTGGTTTCATATATGGCGCGAGGTGTTTATTAATTATTTTTCATCAAGTAATTGTTACACTCCAGTTATATAGATATATTATATTAGAAAAAAATCGAGATTATCCATAAATAAAAATATTACATTACTCTGTCTGTATACGTACAACAATGTTTATCAAGTCTGGATATCATAAAACTAATTTTTCACAGTAAAAAATAATAATTATATGTATCTCTTTCCCTACGTAAACATTTCAAACTAAACAATACAATAATTATAGCCAATTATTTAATACTCGATTTTGTAAGCGATATGAGGGAACGACACACGACGACGTCAAAACTAATACCCCTGTAATAATGGCACCAACTTATCGCACCGTATACTGCCTATATAACTTTGTTATTATGGTAATATAATTATAAAACTCGTTCCTACTGAATAAAATATATATAAAAATCTTAAATTTTACAGAAGCAAAGCAGCACGCTGAACTTATAGTGTAATCCATTCAATCATGTAAAGGTCTCTCAGATGATACGGAAAACTACATTATTGACGACGTAAATAATCGATCGAACTTAGTTCGATATTACACCACAGTACAGAATCGTAATAAATAATGGGCTCTCTATGTAGACATTGCAACGAGTGCGACTGTCTCTCTGTACAGTTTAGTTGGCCACCACCACATCGCTGGACGTCTCCTGCAACTAAACAACAATACAATACTAATCGACAATCATTGTAAAGTAGCCCGGTGAAGCTGTTAAGACCTTGCTAAGTCAATAGCGAAGTCAGATCGAAGAAAAAAATTATAAAACTACTCAAAAATAAATAATAACAAGTATCTCGTCGTCTATATCATATTATTATTTATACATATAAGAATGTAAATCTAACTTTTAGATTTTTGTGAAAAAACTTGTTGCAGGAATAAATAATAAAGTACATTTCAATCATTTTTAGAAATGTCTGTCTGCTTGTTTGTTTGAACACGCATCACTACTTAAGTACTGCGTTCACGATAAACCCTCGACAAAAAATCATAAAACATATTCTCAAGTAACATTTAAAATCGATTTTATCTATCAAAATTGATTGTAATTTTAACGACGACGCGACTAACTGCGAGAGAAAAGTAGATAAGTAAATGAACTTAATATATTCATTCAGATGATTTTATTAGTCATTGTTTTTGTACATTAGGTTCCATGTGGACGGAGTCAGGAAAACAGCTAATTTACAATAAACCACATCCATAACCACATTTCAAATCACGTCACCCACACACACACACATACTATTAAAAAGAATTTTCAAAAAGTGTATGATATACTAACCATATCATTTTTCAGTTCTGGTACAGCGGGAACTTCAGGAATCAGATCTGCTATTTTCTCAGAACTGGGGTCCTGTAAATATAAATAATCAATTTATATGCGATATGAGAACATGCTGTTTGATGAAAATGAGACTACGTTTCCATTTAAAATAGCATCGTTCTTTACAAATGATAATGAAAACATAGCTGTAGAGTTCTCTCAACTATATACTGTCAGACTTCTATTCTACATGATACAATGACAAATAAAGAATACATTCAAATATGTTAGCACTGAAGCGAAATATAATAAATCATGCTAGTGTATTAACGATGTCTAAATGAAGCTTAAAAAGGAAGAGGAAAGGATAGGGAGAGTGACCACTAGCTGCAATGTAAATGTCGAGAGTATCAATTCATGGGCAACTGGTTCTTCTGATTATTCACGATCCGGACATGCTTAGAGAATGCACATGGAACTAAAAACGACAATTGTTAACGGGGTAATTAAAACGTTGATAAAATTACTGTAACTAAGTCCACTACAAGAGCAAGGGTCCGTCGGTATTCACCTGTGGGGTGGGTGGGAGCGCGTCGAGTGAACCCGGCGGCGAAGGCTCTACCGTTTGGCACACCTCAGCACTCGGAGGTGGAGGAATACTCTCAGAGTCCTGATCGGTGCCGCTCTCCGATTCTTCTACAAGTTTCGAGGGCAACTCTTCAGCCTCCAACACTGCTTTATCACACTCTACGATCGGCACATCCACGTTCTCCGATGACGTCGGTTCTACAATTTTTTCTCCTGCCACGAGTTCATCATTAAGCTTCTGACATCGGGCAGATTCAATTACATCTTCTTTGGATTCCTCGGTAATATCCTGTTGTAACTCCCCACCATCTTTATTCGTTATTTCTGGGCTTGTTTCATCAGTCTGAAGAATAATCTCAGGAATGTTCATAGTGATTGTGTTTGCTATAGTAATATTTTCTTCAATATCAAGTTCCATTGGAGGAGGAGGTGGAGGCAAATCATCGATATCATTGAGTATGGTTGCCACGGGTTCGATTATTTTTTCGGATTCATTACTAAGAGGAGATTCTATGACAGTTACATTTGATTTACTATTTGTATCATTTTCTGCATCCTCAATTGTTGTATTGTTTGGAATATCGATAACTTTAATTTCTTCAGCAGAATCGTGTAAGTCATGATTTTTTGCAATTTCATCAAGTCCAGCAATGGGCAGTATAGGTATATTACCCTCCTTCACTACCGCTGGAACGTCTTCGTGATCAATATTAGTTTTTGCTATACTTTCATCTACTGTAACTTTTAATGGATCTTCTGTCAGATCGGTCTTTACTAAGTTAAGTTCATCATTCACTGTAACTGTCATTGCAAGAGTTTCATCAGTTTTAGCTACCTCTATATTCTCTTCTGATCCTTTTTCTACATTCTCCTTCTTATCTGTTTCTGCTATAGTTTCTTCACAGCCAACACTGACTGCATCGGTTTCAGATTTAGCGGTTGTAGTTTCTTCCGCAGGTAAATCAATTTTAGCGATTACTGGTTGTATAATCTCCATATCGCTTTTCAATTTTTCGGGTAAAACTTCTAATATGGGATCTACAGTTTGGTTATCAGGTAATACAATCTTTTCATCAAACGATTCTTTTGTAATGGGAATAGGGTCGTTTATAACTGTTTCAATATTAGTAAAATTGGTCTGAGTATCTGGACAGGGTTCATTTTGTGTGACGTTAACGTCCAGGGTGGATAACGGTGTTGTAATTGCAGTTTCGGTGTTAGATAGCGAAGCAGCTGTCAGTTCTGGTGCCATAGTGGTTGCGGCAAAGGATGCAACACAGGAAGGAGGCGGGTTAGCAGGAAGCGGTGGAGGCGAAGGTTCTATCAAAGGTAGTTGCGTAACACAAACCTCCTTTATGACAGGGATTTCGGGAACCGGAACGACCTCTGTCGTTTCAGTTTTATTTTCGACAGTGTCTTCGATTTTACTTTCGACTTCGGGTATCTCCTGTATGGGTTCTACTAAAGAAAGTCCATTAACAGGCAGCTGCTCAGGTTCGATTTCGCCTTTGGGTTCAGGCCTATCAATTTCAGGACTGGCAACAACCGACTCCTCAACAACAGGTGTTTCAACCTTAGGGGATTCGGGTGTACTGCTGCCATTTGTAATAGGTTCTGTTACAGGTGTCTCAGGTGCTTTTTCTTCTTTAATTTCTGTCGAAGGCTTTACTTCTTCAACCACTTCATTGACAGGAGATTCAGGCGTAGTGTCGACAGTCTATAAAAAAAACATTGATTAAAGCTTCCGTAAGTCTTGCAACGCATTTACACAACCTAGAATAAATTTAATTGTAGTTCAAAAACACCACATTCCTTTGGATTAGTTTAATTATATTTATAAATGATAATAATCTATACAACATACATCTGTTGGTATTTAAACATTTACTTTATTATAAACACATTAATAAATATGAAACTAATACTTTTGTTAACATTTAACACTGGTATGAATATTGAAATTACCTTATCGTTTGCCATAATAGTTCAACCAAAGAAATCTATATCAAGACTGAAGGGAGGCGTTTGCGTGCGATACAATTTATAGCAATTTTGTATCAGAAGAATGAGGCTAGTTTTTAAACTATAGGTAATCCTTCAGTGATTATGATCACATATCATATTGCACACGTGCTAGGGTTGATATAGTCAAGTATGTAATATCGTTTTATTTAAATTTATACTATTTGTAATTAGCATACCTAAAATAACATATAAAAGTACACACAAATATTAACCGTAAAAAAAAACAATTTTAATGTTCTTAAATTCTCAATAATTTTTGATATTATACGTATATCCAATTAGTTATCATAGTAAAAATGATGAAAAGATTTTTTAATAAGGTTTTACCTCAAATTATTAATCATCCTTTTTATCACAAGTACTCTGATTATATACTTCATTTATCAGTTATTAATTTCGAAGAAATTTAATTATTTCGTTGAGTACAAATTAATGTTAATGTTAAATAATATAAACAATAACATGTAGGTACATCAAAAGTGAATAATTCAGATAATATTGTAAAAGACACGCAACCTCAGGATTGTGGTAAACAATAAAATGATACTACACATCAAGGCCGTCTTTGTTTACTGCTGTATAGTAATAGTCACTTGTGGTGGTACATTTACTTATGTGTATCGCACCGAAAATTAAAAGTGAATTATTACATAAAATTATCATTTATTACATAAAAACTTTTATACTCATGGGGCCGATTCCACGAAGGTTATATGAATATTCATTTTCTTTTAGTTGAGATAGTAAAACACGTTTTAGATTCCTGATGTATAACTACGAATAAATTAATAAATTAGTGGGTAAAAAAATCGAATACCAACATATCTTTTAAATTAAACTAAACAACAGTAAGAATATTCAGATATTATACAGTGACTGTTATACAATAATAATGACTCTAAGTGCAGTTACTTCGGTTTTAGAAATAAAGCCAAACTAACATGCAACAAAGGCGAAACCAAGAAAGAAAAGCAGGTAGATAAAATTGTATTATTTGCTTGTTCTCAAGGTCGCTCGAGGGTATAGACATAGAGAGATACAAAATATACATTTTAAATTAAATCTGTATACGTGAACTGTAAGCATATATGTAGATCACAATAAAATTATCATAGTAGTATGCGTGTATTTAATCTTTGGTCAGAGATTTTATTTATATAATATTTAGGATTTTTATTTAGGGGTCAGGGACCTTGTTTTTGTCCATATATTAAAAAAATACATTACAGTACATCTGACAAGTCTATACACCTTGAGACTGATCATTATCAAAGGTAGCATATTTTTATAACATTTTTTTTATACGTATATTACTTCGCCATTAGTTAAACGTAAATTATAATGAGTTGTATATTATAATCTAAGGTAAAATCGCGGTCAAGTACCAGTTTTATATATCTATATCTCAGGAAATAAAATAATAGAAAAAAAAGTAATTACAATATGAAAAAAAAAACTTCACATATAATATTTTCTATACATTATTCTTATACTGGTTAGCCAAATGCTACATCGATGAAAGGACAAACTTAATTTTTTCACTTAATACATGGGTATATATATTAGGGTGGGTCAAAAAAATCAACTATTTTTTTTTTTAC